>CAJNOQ010004158.1:0-18218 GCA_905250885.1 Didymodactylos carnosus | reverse complement strand
CCCCCCCCCCCCCCCCCCCCCCCCCCCCCCCCCCCCCCCCCCCCCCCCCCCCCCCCCCCCCCCCCCCCCCCCCCCCCCCCCCCCCCCCCCCCCCCCCCCCCCCCCCCCCCCCCCCCCCCCCCCCTTCACATCATGAAGCGCATATATAAGTTGCCATATATTTGCTAAAATTTGCTCCTTAAGAGTAAATTTCTGAGAAAAGCAGATAATCATGGGAACGATGTTTTTTCAATCAGCTAGTTCTCACATATGTTTTAGCCCTGCTCAAATTGAGTATAATCTGCAAATTTTATGGTTTGACGTGAGCTAGAAAAAATTTTCTATCATCAGTACGCAAAAATCAAAATGCGTATTTTTTGATTTCTTGGCAATCATGTTACCAAATTCTTAGCGGTTTGTTGAAATAGAGAGGCAAGAGTAGTCCACACATTTTGATATTAGGCATGCAAGTTTTCTTTGTCGCAGTTTTCAAAAAATTGTTTGTATTTTCGGAACAACGAACTGTGCAGTTTTTTTTCAGAAATCAGCATTTTTGTACAGGAAACATTTCTCTACAAGATGGCATATAGTAGATATTTTTAAAGTTGCTTAGTTTCGTTAAAAAAACGTTTTTGACAGAATGACCCAGCAGTGAAAAACTGCGTTGTTGCGAAAATACAAACCATTTTCAAAAACACGAAAAAAAACTGTTAAAAATCTGTTGCATGCCTGTTTGATATATAAATCAACGTTATTACGCGCCATCTTGTTTGTCTAGAAACAATATATATTAAAATGTATTTTGAACCTAGAGATAAGGGCCAGCAGGATTTTTGATATTTTCTACATCGTATCACACTAGAATCAATTGCCCATCGTTTGATATAGTTTTCAACTTTTGGTAGTGGATTGACGAAGTGACACTTTTTACTGTTTTTTGTCATAGCGTCACGGTTTTTCTCGTTTTTCTTTGACTAATTCAGATTAGTCAGAATAGTTTCGAACTTGACGAGCTATCACATCTTGTAGAGCAAACAATTTTCTACAAATTGGTGTACTTGTTCAATTTTTGCCAGATCGTCTTCACTCTTTTAGCCACGCTTTTTAGATATTTTGGGGCTGTTTGTACAACAGCTGTATTTGCATAACGAATAAACGTTCAGAGCCGAAACACTTTTCATTTTGTAGAGAAATGTTTAATCTACTTAATTATCTAGTTGCTGTTTTAGATTAGTTTGTAGCTTTATTGCAATAACTTTTTGAAAAAGAGCAAAAAATGAGGCCGTTAGCTGGACAAGCCGCCTATTTGTTATACAGTCGTAAAAAAGAATTGAATAAGATATTTTTTATGTATAAAACACTGCACATAATCGATGTTTTGTTTGTTTTTATGAAAGCCATTTGTTTTATTCTCTTTTGTTATTCATGTGGTTAGATACAGCAGTTCTCAATCATCCTCCATTGACTGTCTGATTTTTTATGAACTTCACTCTTAACATTTATAATACTAACTGACTCGAGTCACTTTCGAGTCAGTCATGTGCAGCTTGGGGTTGTTATTACGGTGTTTATTATATTTGTTGTATACCAGAAGAGAGAGAGATTTGAGAATATTCTAAGTAGAACATTGCGTCACATGAGAGGATTGAAGATCTGTTCTTGGAAAAATGAATTAGTAAGAAGTTTTCCTCTTGAAAATCACTCGAGTCAATTTCTGATGCGACTTGGACTCGGACCTCGACTCGAAGGCTACTGACTCTAACTCGACTCAGACTCGAAAAAGTGGTGACTCGCCCATCTCTGCTACAACAGTTTTTTGGTGTAAACATATCGCCATTTAATGAGAACAGATATATACGGATATTCATTAGTATATAGGATGCCATACTGGAATCTTTCCGAAACAGTGCTACTAAAATTTCAATACATTTACTATAAAAGTTGTTGACAATATTTTCATTTAATTCAATTACAGAAATATTCGATGATAAAGTATGTTTATATTGATTGGTAGTTAGATATCTGATTACTAAATATTGTGTAAAGTGTATGTATTACTATATTTTTTAGAAAAGGGTGATTATTGGGGTGATTATTCTATTGTTCACTGCCGTTGCCTTGATAAAGAGGTTTTGTTATTGTAAATAAACCAAGGTAATTAGTCTAATAAAATATCCTTGCATCCATGTTCTTTATATGTTTATTTAATTATTGTTAAATTATAATCACTACAACTAAACAAGATAACATAAAGTACATTGTACATCACACCATTTCTCGACTATGGTTTGGATTACAATAAAAAACTCAAATAGAATTAGTTAATAATTGTTCTCACAAAAATCAGTTTCACAATAGATACAATACAATTTAAACACGAGATGTCGATTTCTTAAAGGGTGATGATCTTTTTAATTTTTTCTTTATTTACAAAAATCGAATATTTACACCAAGCAAAATCTCATAGCTCGTAACTATGAAACATTTTTTCAAGCAAAATCATGATTACATTTTAGAAGTTTTAAGACCCTTTCTATAGTTGAGAAGGAATAATTTTATCGCTATATGCTGTTTACTTAAACGACAAGAGTCTCAACTTTTGGTGATTACTTAAATTATTATCCATGATATGTAAAATGATAGATCTTCAATACTGTTTCTATCTAGTGAACAATGGACTAAAGAAAAACAAATAAGATCCGGGTACAAAGATCGATGACATAAGATGGTAAAAATTTTCATTTGTTTTCTTTGTTTTGTGCTCTACATTACAAAAATATTTTATTCACAATGTAAAAAACAGAGACAGATATAGTCTAAAGAAAATATGATGACAAAACGAGGACAAAATTAAGTTATAGACCAACGTTTATGTGATATATAAAAATGATTTGTGGTTAATATTACCGAAGAACATAAAAAGCCTATCTATACAGGTGTTATACCGCAAAAAAATTTTGTTCGATGTCACGGTATATCATTTTCACCCAATTTTTATTCTTTTTCTCATGAAAAAGAAAAAGCACGCTGTCTAACCACAATGATCGATTACTAACCAAAAAGACATATTTTCATATTTTTTTCATCTTGCTTTCTGATCATCTTATTCTTCCTATCCAATTGTCATTGAAATAAACCTGCAGCTTAACGAATTACTATTTAGAAGAAAAATAAACACAAATCATCCATTTGTTGGCCTTCTAAAATTTGATATTTTCTTTTTTTCATTTATTATTGATTGTAAACGGGTTTTATTGTGCAGATTCGACGATTTAATAGGAGTCTATACCCATGTTAAAAATCGAACAGTGTGTGTCGCATTAGTTTAGTTTTTCATCATTAGTAAGTAAGAAACAGAAAAAGAGCATTTCTGTTTTCAGACATATGTTTACCTACTTTTGGAAAGTCTATGAGAAAAGATGAGCTATTATATCAAATCTGCCATAAGGAGAAATTATTTTAAAAAAATTCTATTCATTTGATGACTTTGTGTAATAAAATAGAATTTTGAATTTTTTGAAATTAAAGACAATTGAATGAGTTGAATTACACATGATTTTGTCATACTTTATCAGTTTTACTTAAGAAATACTGTGTATAATGGTTTGTTTTAGAAAGTCAATAAACTCTTGAAACTCATAATGGGTCCTTACAATCAGCAATCGCGAAATCAGCGTAGAAGTGGATCATCAACAAGCAGTTCGACTTCTATAAATGAAGTTAAATATGCACCAAATCAAGGAGCAGGTTTTGCTGGACAACAATATTTTTCAGGATCTAAAGGACAATATCCAACGGGCGGCTACACTCAGTCATATTATGGATAGGATAGTTCAAGTATTGTGAAGAGTTAGATTGAAAATGTTTATATAGGGCTCCCATCCTGTCTCGAAATAGCACAGTCCACAAAATTTTGTCCGTTGATTCACTAAAATCCTACTAAATGGTTTCACTACTAAGAACGGCTTTTTTCCCCTACTATTCTTGCTTGTATCAGAGAATTTTTGCTACCATCATCCATCCATACCGACTTTGTTTTTCTTGACCAACTGCTTATCATCGTCATATGCACGTTTTCTTTTCGCCGAGTGGCACTAAAGAACGTATGGAAAAAAGAGCGCATGTGCGATCTTTGATCGGTTGGATCGGTCTGACATTAGTCCACTTCAAATGAACGATATTTTACCAATTTGTTTAGTAGAAAAAAATGAACATTAGGAAAAATTGAACTGTATGTAATTAATTTCCTGTTATTGTAGCGAAAAGAATGCTATAAAAACAGCGGATCCTCACAAATAAGAACGGATAACGATCTTTGATATAAGAATGTTTTTTACAGGGACGTCCATAACGGGTTCGGACTGAAAGACTTGATTTAGTAGATATTTTAATAATCAAAACTATGATAGACAATATATGAATAAGCACTATCAGATGGCGGTTATGGGGGTTATGGTGGAGGAATTGGAGGTGGATTTAATAGTGAAGCATCAGGTTGGTTGCTGCACTTGAAGTACGTCCATGTCGAATAAGAAAGAGATCCAATGATAGTTAATAACTAAACTATTCAGAATGATTATTTTTCTCTCATATTCTCGTTACGATAGTAGAGAAAAACAGCAGTCTGTTGAGAGAAAAACTCAGTTTTATGTGAAAATTCTTCATCACTGAACTATATTTTATAATCTCAGACGTTTGTAAAAACAGTGGACCAAAAGAAAAGTTTGACTTTTCATGGATGTCTTTAAAGGAAGACCTTTTATGGTGGCTCTTATGGTGCTTTGCAAACAAATGGTCATCGACGACAAGGGCGCTACCGACGACAAGTGATTCGAGTGCCAGGTCAAGGGCAAGGACAAGTACGCCAAGTTCGTCAACGTTTGCCGACGCCTGAACCGGATACATTAGAAAGAGTTTATATACAAAGTTCCGGGCAAGAAATAATCGAAGAAATAACTGAAATTCCAACTACTCCACCACCTCAAGTACACGAAAAAACCATTGTTGAACCTTCAGGACCACCGCAGGTTATTAGAAAAGTTATACGCGTACCACCAAGAAGTGGAGGATATTCCCAAGGAGGATACGCTCAGCAGGGAGGCTACAGTGGTAGTGGAAGTTTTGGAACGATAGGACAAGCACAAGCGAACTATGGTGGTTATGGATCTTACGGATCAGGTTCAGGAGGATATGAACAATATGGGCCAGGATACACCCAAAATTATGCTCAACAAGTTGTTCCTTCTTATTCAAGCGGCCATACAATACAAAGCTATGCACCAAGTAATTTTGGGCAGGGGCAACAGTTATACGGTGGATATCCACAATATGGTGGACAACAACAAACTAGTTCATTTTACGGATATCAGCAGCAACAAAGACATGTACAACCGCCCGTGGGCGTGTCGCCTGCTTTTTGCTTCTATGTCTAATAAATAGAATATAAATAGGAACAAGACATTCGACAAAGTATAACCAAAAGCTGAACCTGAAGGACTTGAACGTTGACAATATAAACAACAGTTTTAGCTTTTTTATATTATACTTTACACTTAAAAGACAATATGGAATACATCATGTGGCCTCAAACGTTACAGAATTGTGTTCAATAGTAAAAATTGCTATTTGTAAAACTATTTTCATTCATGCGAGAATAAAATCAAAACGTACATTGGATACACAATATCATGACACATCAATCATTTTGACATTAACCTATTAAAATACTCGAATTGCTCTCAATTTCGATGCTTAATTTCTTAACACTTTCATCGAGCCAGGCATCATTAGAACAAATACAGAAGCAGTCTAGGTGTTGACTAGGTGTTTCCGGTGTAGACTAGGTGTTTCCGAATAAAAGAACACCTAGTCTAGTCTTGTAACATCCCTAATTGTAAGAAAATGGTGCAGAAGATTAATTATGTTCACAAACTATGAAAAAATGATCGATCCGTATGTCATGAATAAAGCCTAAAGAAAATAACACAGAAAGAGAAACTATACTACCGTTTTTCTGTTATCCTTCACAACATAATATGATTTTGGACTAGAACGCTTTAGGAGAATGAAACTTATGGAACAGAGATAATGTATTATATAAGAATCTGTTAGGACTAAACATTTACCAGGAGATAGACTTTTTATTAACTCTTTGTATAAATTCTAAAGCGTATCTTTATAGATTAGTCATCATCTATCACAGCAAATATGCAGTACACAAATATCCGTTTATATACATTACTTCTCTTTTGTTTCAAAATGTCGAGCAGAGTGAACTATTTCCACATAACTTAAACTTGTCCTTCTATTTATGAGAAAATTTTTTAATATGAACAATTGTAGGGTGTTTCATAAACATTCTTAAGTGCTCGACTTGACTAAGTCGAGACTTAAGTCAGAGTTAAGTGTATAAAATTAACACATAAGTGTACAAAACAAAGAGTTAAGTCTGATTTAAGTCTAAACTTAGTTAAGTCGAGCACTTAAGAATTTTTATGAAATACCCTCCTGGGCTTCAAATAGTGAAAAAACGAGATAAACACATATACATAATTTATAAAGTTAGTTTTTTCCACTTGACGCGATTGTTTTATTTTCATTTTTCAAATCATAATCAACACATTGACTCGGAATTGTAGGGTATAGTTTTTGTGCTTTACTTATCAAACGTTTAACAGCTTGAATATATTTTCGCTGTGTTTCATCGTTTAATACATGTGCAACATACTTTGATGCGATCTTTTCACGACCAGGACGTGGATGAATACCGACCATAGTGGCACCTAATGGCCATGGTGCATTACCAATAGCCATTTCAAGAAAATATTCATTAGCGCGTATATAATTACGTCTCAATACACAATTCACAATATTAATTAATGCTTCTAGAATATCATCTTGTAACGTATTCGATTTTAATTTTCGAAATAACGGTTTCATGTAGCCCAACGTCTGTGTGTGTAAAGCTGTTTCTATTTTTCCCTGTATGGTTTTTTTTTCATCAATATCACGTGCATTCAATTCTTGTGCCCATTTTCTCAGAGAAAATTTAAAATAATTTAATACTACTTGACAATCATACGCTCGATGACCTTTTCGTGTAGTTTTTATTTGTTCAATAATATCAGGTAAATCGAAACCTTCGTCTTTTACTTCGACGGTGATTACTGTTGGTGTTGCGTTTACATCTACTGATGCTTCATCAACTGTTGCATCTAATGATGAAGACGTTGGATTGGCATGTAAAATTAATGACAAATATTCACGATCAATTTTATCCATAGCTAAAATATGTAAAAAAGGTATTAAGTTAAACAAGGATTTTAAGACAATTGTACATATGAGGACAGCAAAACATTATCCGTCTCTCGTTTTAAATGACTAACAAAAAAATGATAAGGCTTTTTGTCTCAATTTACGACAAAAACTTCATTTACCTGCTTTAAAATCGTTTCGCTGCCCTTTCAATTCCGGTTCCATTGTTTCTAATAAACGTAAACGTTTGTACGAATCGATATCTGATTCACCAAAAAGACGTGCCGGTTGATTTCGTTCACGAAACTTTTTAATGATATCCGAACGTGGTGGTAATTGTTTTTCGGTTGATGTTATTTCATCTGTATTAAGTAATTGATTATTCAAAGGTGACAATTGTTCATTTGTACCCGATAAGATGGAGGAAGATGATTGTGATGTTTTTGTTAGATCAATATTATTTTTCGAATAATAATTTTTCCAATATGTTTCCTCATTTTTTGCTTCTAGATCACTACGCCGAAAACAACGCTTTTCTGGTAATAAAATATTTAACGATTCAACATTTTTACGTTTTTTCTCAATCTCAGCTTTTAACAAACTGAAGTCCATCTACAATAGCGAGAATACAAGTTGAATTTAAATTTCTCACAAATTCTGAAGTAAAGTATCCATTAAACGTAATCCTTGTAAGATGTTGGCTTGAAGCGTTGCATCTTTAAAGTATCGCAGCTGTAGAAAAACACAACGAAACAAAATTCACATAAGTTAGTCTTTTACAGCAACATCACTTATAGGAGGCGAGTATTTCTGTACTGGTTAAGTCTTAGCTGATTAACTCAAAATTTTTAAAACGACATAAACAAACAAAAAATTAGAAGATCATTGGCTTCTATGAATCGATCGATCATGCTTGTTTTTTAATTCTACCATGTGATTCATCTCAAATTTGTTTCTTTTATTTCGTTGTCAGAAAACTTGTACTAAAAGAAACTCATTCGAGAGGCCGTATGTGCGCATGAGATTAGTTCTGCAGACGGGAGGGTCTTTTTGTCTCTTCTTGGTTTCAACAAAAAAACAAGATTTTACTTAACGAAACACCATCACGTAAAAAATTCTTCACACTATTTGTGTACTTTCTGATTTATTTTATTTATATTATATATTATATTGTCACTTCTTTTTTTACTTAATTACTCAAAAGGTATTTGATGGATTCATCTTCACTGACGCATACAGTAACAATACGTAGCGTCATCTATATATTAGCATTTTAGCTTTTTTCATTAACTAATCCTAGCTTTCAATACTCTATTTTTCAATCGTACACTAATCTATGTTGTCAGAAATTTGTAGTTGAAAGATTTAAGACTACCTCTGTAGGTCGAAGGACCGATGCTAATGGAATCTCCAAGAGAGATAAATATATGAATAAAAACTATTTAATGATATTGATGAATTTTATAAATTGAACCTTTTTGACATAAGATGATGCGAAATTAGAAACGTTTTCACAAAACTGACTAATGTGTCTGTTTGCTTTCTCTAATAAGTTACGTATTACTTTCTGGTCACAAATCCAGTTGGACAAATCGAAACTTCGGGGCTTTATTTGTCCTTATGCATATTGTCTTTTACTAATCTATGTATAAATTTTCATGGTTAATAAAGACGCGTCTTTGAACAATTTCAATAATCTTTCTGGATAATAATAACTTTTTAGACATCTTAATTTTAATAGCAGTTAAATACACGTTTCTATTTAAAAATCAACCAAGTATTCAATATTATAAAGGCGTTCTTTTGACAGATGAAGCCAGTAAAATGATTTTCTCTTAATGGTCTTTTGTGTTTATCATGTCAGCCTAGACAATCATGTTTAAAGGTAGGTTAGCAAGAAACTTTTTTCAAATTTATTAAGATAAAAGAATTTTTACACCCCAAAACAATATATAACATGTTTTTGGTTGCTACCAACAAATATCTCATGAATTAAAAACATCTAAAAATGTTTTAGATAGCTTTATTGATGTTTTTATGTAAACTTTGTTTAGACGTAATAACTGAAAAATAGTTTGTGTTATGAATACAAATGTTTCTCCTTTTATTCGGAATATATGTATATATGAGTAATTCTGCACAGTTGTCCTTGATAAACTAAAAAAGTCAAGTACTAGTTGAGAAGGGCAAAAATGAGAAATATTTAATAAATTACACAATGTTAGAGAAAGCAGAGGCGTCATATGTATACAATTTTTGTTTTTTAAAGTATTAGCCTATCTTTAGTTCAGTAAGAGGAAGTGTGTAACAAAAAAAGAATTCTGTTTTTAATAATATTGTTTAGTTTTGTTAGATAGCTTAGATGTATATATGCCATCATTTGACCCTCTGTATTCCTAAATACTAGTAGTAGCATGTGACGTAGACTGAGAATGAATTATCACGCCACACTATGCAAAATTAAAAATTAAAAACTGTATGATTAGAAGAATGTGACAAGTTTTGTCACTTTATTGTGTTTAATAAAAAAATAGGTTTTATGTCTGATCGCAAGTATATATTTACTTAAACAACAATGTTTATTTTTCTGCTTTCTCTCTTTTGTTCATTATGTTTCTATTGTCCATGTATAGTTGTCTAGTGTTTTTTTGACCTTCATCAGAAGAATATCTCTAATCTTGACCGATGCATACTTTTATTCATTTTCTTTTTCCCATTACGCCTACTACAATTAGATGCGACACGTACAAGGAGTATTAATTAACTAAAAACTGAGGTAACTACCACTAGACATGCTGCACCTGTTTCTTATTATATAATGAATAGAGATGCGTGGGCCCAAGCTGTTTTGTTCTTATTCCCGCGAAGTTTTTTTTTGTCTGTAACACTAAGAAAAAAAAATTTCGTCGTTTTGCGACAAGTGTAACCACTGTTACTAGAGATGTGGATAGTCAGAGCGTAAAAAACAGCTGCTTGTCGCATAGTCACAATTTTGGTAAGAAGTAAACAGCTAGAAATTATCCTCTGATAAGAAAAGGGAGAATAATAGTCTGAAATTTCACTCTAAAGTAACAAGAAGAAAAAGAAGCATTTTGAGAGGAGTGCCAAGAAGAAGTTGTAGGAATGTTGCTAGAAAATGTTTGAATAGAGAAGATTAGTTGAGTTCAATGACTGGTGAAATGGATTCGACGTTTATCTCTGTAGAAGTCGTCGACAATATCTTGACTGTTGCATAGTTTTACGTATTGTTGATGAATATGAATGATCCAGTTCTTTAAAGAGAAACATAAAAGCAGAGTTCATGCTTTGAAAAACTTATTAAAATGAAATTTGAAGTTGTGGGTACATACTCTATTTGTACACCAGCAGGCTATGTGTCTCCGAGCTGTCCTTGTTGAGTTTTCCAAGAGAACACAAATACAAATATCGAGAATGGTCAAAATTTGCTTTCATTGCAAAAATTAAATATTCAACAGATAGTTTTGGAAGATTTATCTTCAAAATACATTATTTTTAAAAAATTTTGTTCCAGTAGAAAAAGCTTTACAAATTTTTTACGTGTACTATGTAATAGTTTTAAACCTTTTGGTCCCAATTCGGTACGACTTTTAAGAGAATGAATCAGTATGTCTCATAATAATCGTTGTCTAAGAAAAAATTTTTCTCATCAGATTGCTATTGAACTTTTAAAAGATGATGACAAACGCTGCTATACATTTTTCTCGTTTTTTTTTTCTGTTGAACGTACTTGCATTTTTTGTTCATACATTTTTTGTTTCATTCTTGTATAATAAAAGAAAACACAGTTATTCATATTTACTCCATGTGCCAACTATACGCACATATTTTTCATTCTTTAAAATTTTTCGATATTATGCCGTTTATCATTTTATAAAAAGTAAGTAAAATCCACATTCATGAATTTCAGAATCAATTCCTTATTTACAATTCCCTATTAGAGTAACACGAAGCTATTATGATATTTATATTTTTTCTTTTACTTTTGTTTTAGACCAAGAATTCGTGTTTATTACTGTTTTCAGTAAATTTTTCTTTTTCTTTTCTATTTTATGATTGAATTTTACTATTTTCTTTATTTGTCTGATTTGATATGAAAAAACAAAAAATAACCGTTAGGAATATGCAGCTTATCTTTGAGAAAAAAAAATAAACTATGATAGCATTTTATATAACATAAAAAAAACATTGTACTGGAAACAACAATGAGTTGGGGTGTTGAACTATGGGTAAGTGTTACATTAGAAGAGATTTAGTATCTTTTTTAAACTTTTTTTATGCTCTGTTTTATTTAGGATCAATTTGAAAATGTTTCAAAATTTACCGATAAAAGTATACAATTTTGTGAGAGATATGAATCATTTGTTAAAGATCGGTGTACAGTAGAAGAAGATTATGCTAAAGCTCTCAAGTAATAATTCAATTTTGTTCTTAAAAAGAAAATATGCTCTATAGATAGTTGGAATATCAACTTCTACTATCTATTTTCACTTTAACGCATTCAGTGTCCACAAGAAAACCTAAAACATTACCTATACGTCCTGAATCACATATGATACGTGGTGAAGGCCACTGCCTCTGTCGCGTGGAGTTCAGCAAATGTCTTAATTACTCTAATTTTGAGAGGTTATATAGAAATCTTTAAACGTACGGATATGTTTTTCACTAATCGTAACTGCAGTAAAGTCCAATAGAGTGTGAATAGAATATATTTGAAACTTCGCAGTGATCTGGATCGGTTTTGAGTAAATTATCAATTGTTTAGTATTCTATGAATAAATTCAGTTTTAACTAGGGCTTTAAACTTTTTTTCTAAAATCCGATATTGTCATGGAACTTCGCGTGGTCGATGACTTATGTTTCAATTCGTTCTCAAGATTACTATACGTCGGACATATCAAACTTGGATTTTGTGAAAGGATTTTTTACAAAATCCAGTGGTTGGTCTAAACGACGAAAAACTTCTGGATCGTTAAGATTTCTATTTTGAAGACGACATCTTGGACTATATATCAACCTTCGCTAAAAACCCTGAAATTTTTTCCACTAAACCACGTGCCTTAGTTAAATGCCAAAACTCAGAGTTCTCTACCTTCTGCTATATCTTATTCAAAAAATAGTGAAGTGTCTTTTAATTTGAAAGGGATAGAACGACTAGTATTTACATAAGATTTTACTGTATGTGACAAACGTAAAAGTTCATTGTAATGTAATCATACGTTTCTCATTTGTTTTTAGAAAACTTACAAAATCGTATCAGCCAAAACGAAAAGAAGATGAAGAATTTTATAGCAAGTAAGAGATAATTTAATATTATTATCTTCTAAGCTTCATTTTTTTTTACTATTCTATTTAGATATTCTTTTACGATTGCGTACACCAATACATTGAAAGAATTACAAGATTTAGCTAGTCAACATGAACTTATATCTGAAAATTTAAAAGAACGTGTTATTAAACAGATTCAAACAACCGTTAAAGAATGTCGTGAACAACGAAAAAAATGTCTGGATGAATATACCAAAATAAAACGTCAACTGGATAAACAACATGAACTGATGACAAAAGTATGAATGATTAAGTATTGTGATTAATAGTTATATATTATTTTTCGCTGTTGTTTCCAGGCTCTTAAAAAGTACGATGAAGCTTACGAATCTGCTCGTCGTGCTAAAGATGGCTATGAAAAGGCTCATGAAGATCTTGATCTGTCACGTGCTCAATTGGAAAAAGCACGTGATACAATGACAACAAAATCGAAATTATGCGATGAATCAAAAACAAATTATTCATTAAATGTTAAATCGTTTAATGATGTACAACGTATTTTCTATGAAAGACAATTACCATCAGTTTTAAATGAATTACAAGAGATTGATTGTAAACGTTCAAATGAATTAAAAGATTGTTATTTTAAATTTATTCAATCGAACATGGAAGTGTTACCACGAATTGAAAAATGTCTCGAAGAAATGCATAAACAAACACAATTAATAAATTCCATTCAAGATTGTAATCTCGTTATTGACGATTATAAATCGGGTTATTTGATACCAGATGATCAAAAAGAAATTGATTTAAATGATGTTGAATCAACATTTTCAACACTATTAAATAATAGTAATCAAAATCATAACAATAATAACATTACAGAACAACAACTGTACAATATCAACTTGAATAATAGTACATCACTCGATAGTGGAAACATTTTAGGACGATCAAATACGTTGAGAAGCACGGACAGTGATCACAGTCAAAATGGGCACACATTATATGTGGGAAGTGCTGGAGGACAAGTAAATGGAATTTTGAATAATAATAATACACAAATACTAGTTCAATCGACAAAAGGAACAGGACGAAAAGGAAAAGCAAATACAATACGAAAAATATTTGGAGGTGGAAGTCATGGTACACAACGAAAGGTAATTGGAAAGATATCAAAGATGTTGCATCTTTATCGATATGTAAAAAAGACCCATGTTTCTGTTGAGAAAGAGTACTAAAGAAACATGAGAGTTATCTCCAAAAAATGGAATCAGACACATACAGGAGTAGGTTGTTAGTCTAACTTTATATAATCATGTTAATCTGTAGTTCTAATTATCACTTATGTCAGATATTACTCTTCATTGAGTTTTCTTATTGTCTATGTTTAAAATTTCTGATGTTATATTTTACTTTCTTAGACTATTCTCGTAAGTAACACAAATAGTTCTTCGTTTTGTTGTGTTAGTGCTTTGGATGTGCTGTTTTTGATTAATGCAAGATTTATTTTTGTAGATGGATAATTTAGTTATAGTAAAATGAAATTTCTATGCACGTGCGAACTTAAATATCGACGTCTTAAACTACTATTAAGAATTCAAAAACTAAACTTTGATTACTTTCGAAACCAATATCCATAGAAATCATATGAAGTCTTCATTATTTAATTATCAGATTTAGAGAACAGCAAAAATAGTGTCAAAAAACCTTTTCCCACTTCCTAGTTTCTCAAATAGCATGAGTTGCCAGTTGCACCATGGTATGCAATATTCATGATTTGAGAAAGAAAAATAAAGTACCATTAATTCCAATACCTCAGAGGCGAAAAGTGTGCAGTTTGAGTTAAGAAAGAGTAGAGAACACTATTGTGTCAGCTTGTCATCAACCTTGGACAAAAATGTCTTCTCTCAAAATCCTGGATATTGCTTACCAAACTGCAACGCGCATCCTATGCCATTCAAGAAACTAGGAGATGGAAGAAGTTCTATGACACCACTTTTGCTGTTCTCTAAATTTAATAATCAAATAATAGAGACTTCATCGATTTTTCACGACTTCAGATGATTCTCAGAGTTACTCGAAAAAAGTCAAGTAGAACGTTCGTCATTTATACTTTCGACAAAAGCATTTTTTGACCAATGCATTGGTGACGAATGTTCCAGTTGACTATTTTCCGATTCTCCGTTTCTCATGGATCTTGACGTTGGACTAATAATGTCAGCCAATAATTATTCCAATTTTTCAAAGAAAGATATGAAAGTACTGTTGTAACAATCGAAAAACAAATCACTGCCGATTCCTCCTTGGGCTTTTTTAAGACCGCCTATGTATTTGGTGCACTCTTATTTAATTTTCCTTTGCACTTTATAGCATGTACAAATGTCGGTAGGCATGTACTCAGAGCTTTAATTATGTTGATCAAAGCAGAATCCTTCATTAACGCGTGTTTGTTAGATTAAGGGCTGTATGTTCGCGTTTAGTTTCTGTTTTGTCGATATGTTTTATTTTCTCTCTTTTTTTAGCCGAATGGGTCTAATTACGGTCAGATACCGGCCACCACACCTTATGGAACTCTACCACCTGCTCAACGTTTAAAGAAATTTCAAGAACACATTAACAGTTGTAAAGTTGACTTGGATAAAAAACAAAAGGCCAAGTATGTTTTTTTAAATTTCATCCTTTTGACAATAAATTGTGTCTTGTCTGCATATTTAGAGAAGGACTATTAAAAATGAAAGCTGTGTTTATGGAGAATCCAAAGTTTGGCCCTGAACAAGAAGTCAACGGACAATTGGTGGCCATTGATGAGCAAATTGAAAAATTAATTGCTGAAATAAAAAGATTTGAAGTAAGTGAAAATTATACCTAATCATGTTAAAAAAAATTGTCTAATTCTTTTTCAGTCTTACACACAAGAGTTGGAACGTTCAAGATTATCCGATGTCGATTCACGTTTACGTGCTAATTACGGTTCTGATTTATCTATTGGACAAACAAGTATAAATTCTAATCCAGGAACACCCGCACAAAATCGAAGGTAAAATAAATATATTGTTATTTTATTCATTTTTCAAACTTTTTATTTCAATGTGCACGCAATAAATTGACAGTTAAGTTACACACATGTCATTCACTCTAGCACAATGTATTTCCGTCCTAATTATGTTGCATCAGCAGCATACACAAATTTTAATCATCATCTATTATTATCATCATCAAATAATTTTATAAAAGCGACTATAAATAATCGGCGATGGTCGACAATCGGGTAGGATTAATGATGATAAATGATGATAGTTTGCATGATTCTATAACTTCTGATGTATCAAACATTCATTGTCAAATCACATACGCACTCATTTCATCAGTTACACATTTTCACTCAAATACACTTGATATATTTCTTTTAGCATTCCAGATTATGATATACGCTATGCACTTGAGCCAGTTTATCATATCTATCAACCTTTAAGGTTTGTTCTTTCCAAATATTTTTTCTTTCATACAATACAAATACTATCTTTCATGCTTTAATTGGAAAACAAAATTATTGCTATTTGCTTCAATACCTTATCAGTGAAAATATAACATAAAACTAGTTTTATTTTTCATTTTTTTGGTATTGGGAGGTTATATTGCCTGCAAGCACTGACATTATGGGAGATTTTGTAAACTTTAGTAAAAAACATAGGCTCTATCCATTATAGCCATGGTTTTCATTCTATGTAAGATTTTATTAAATACATAGCTGTTCATCCCTGTATGAAGTTATTTTCTTTCATAATTAATGCCTATAGATCTGCACTAATTATTTATCGCTTTCTTAAAAATCTATCTATCTGTTATGTATAACTTGTTTTTAAAATAGTAACCCATTTAACAACTACTTTTTGCTTGCAAGTCTCTTATGAATTATTTCTTATATGTATATTCATTGTTAAAATTTATATAGTATATTCTCTAATATTTTCTAGCCCACCAGATACATCTGATCATGGTACACCTAATCAACAACAACTACAACAACCTTATAATAATAGTAGTAATACAAATCATTACAATCATTCATCAACCTACCAGCGTTTACCGTCAGTAAATTCAACAACAATCGAACACACATCGATAAATCTTTCATCAAGACCAACGAATGATCATCATTCACCGTCGTATGATCGTTCACTGAATGCATCATTCGATGAAGAAGAGCATTCGATAAGCGAAGATTCATCATTACCGCCTCCCATACCCCTAAATGTACATAATCATTCAAATATTCCTGTTGAACATACAATGCAATCAAAGGCACATGTTCTCTATGAATTTAATGGTAAGATCCATAATTAATTAAAATATTTCATTCTAAATAGAAAGTTTTGTTTCTTATCTAAGGTAATGGCAGCAACGGTCAATATGTAAACGCTGTATCCATTTATGCAGGCGAAACGGTTTATATTCTTGAATATGATCAAGGTGATGGATGGACGCGAATACAAAAAGTTGATGGTTCAAGTGGTTTTGTACCATCATCTTACATTAAACAAATAAGACAAGATGACGAACCAACAACAACATCCTTTGAAACTGGTCGATTTTAATGTTAATATTATTTTTATTTCATTCATTTTGTTTGTTATTTGTATGTTTTATATGATGATACTTCTATCTGTACACTATGTGGTTGGATTTTTTTTTTGTCAAATTTTACGCTGTTGAACAAAAACTATCTGTCAAGGAATGTAATACTTGTCCACTTAATATTCGTTTTTTCTCTCACTTTTTTCCTCATGCGTGTGTATCTTTATAGTTTATACTTATCAGAAAGATTTTTCTCATTATCAAGAAATCATACGTTTTTCTATTTCTATGCGACGCTGGTCGTCTTTAAATCAGACTAGTCAACAAAATAACTCAAACAGAGGTTGAGAGATAAGTCTCTTTCGGTCAGATACATGAGTTTGAGAATTGAGTTAGATTAAACCGAAAAATTTCTGTCACCTCTATCCTTATTGGAGATTATATTTGAGGCAAATTTCGTTTGAGTTAAAGTTCATATAATTGGATCTTGATCTTTTATTTATTTGTTATATTTGTGTGTGTGTCCAACACTTTTGCACGTTCATATTTATTGTCTTTTCGCTCATTTTCTGTCTTATTCTTCTTCAACGTTTAAACAAAACAAAAAACCGTTTAACAACTTTCCATTTTTGAAGAAATTTGCTTTTTTTCTTCGCGAACAGTAAACAAAACGAATGAATAAATAGAAATTTATTGTTATTGTATATTTGTATTTGTGCCTATTATTCATTAGGAATTGACATCTGTACGGTAAACTTGCCTTGTATGTGTATTGACACTCGACCAGTCAACTTTATTTTTATAAAAAAAAAACAAGAAAAATTGTAGTATTAGATGAAAATGAACTATCAAAAATCTAGCATATCCCTAACATCATCTTTGGTTGATTTCTACCTCTCTCTTCTTTTATATGCATGAATCAAACGCGTTGTTGTTGTTATTGTTGTTGTTTTTATAACTGTGGGTGTTTTTTGTTCGTTTCTTGGCATATTCAGTAGTACCGAAGTCTAGACAATTGTTTCTTGTACTTTTGTTTATTTGTTTTTATATATATACATATATATTATTTACAATACAGATATTATTCATACATTCATAGAAATTCAATAAACTGAACTTAT
>CAJNOQ010004157.1:0-18219 GCA_905250885.1 Didymodactylos carnosus | reverse complement strand
CTCAGCCTCTGCCTGTGCAGAACAAAAGATTTTTTTGGTAACCTGCAAACTGCAACGCGGATAAATTTTATTTTGCCCCTGCGCGGTATCGCGCAGGGGTGAAAAATTATGCAGGTGATCAGCTCTGATTTGTATACAGTCGATGCAAAAGCAAATTGGACATCATAGAATTATCTTGTTATTCTTCATACTCTGAAATCAAATACGACAAATTAAAATAAATATGATGGACATAATAGGACGACTGATAACTTAAAACGGATCTCTTTTTGTTCAGAATACTAGAGAAGTCCAACCTTTTTACCCCGTAACTTCTTACAAATCTGAACTAAAACTGAGATAGCGAGGTCTGCTAATAATGAGTAGTTGATACAATTTACAGTTAAAGAGATTGATGTCTAAATAACAACTTCCTTTGGTTTTTGTATGGCAATACTTCCGTTTTAATTTCTATCACGAAGCTACTCTAACAAAAATCCAGCTTTGCTATTCATCTATCTATTATGTCCATCTTATTTATTTTCATCAGTCTTATTTTGAGACGTTTATTTTTGCCACATGTTCACCAGACGTCTAATAGAAGCACTTGACTGCTTTTATGAAAGTTAGCTTTAGTTTTTTATCGAATTTTCAATCAACATATGAGATGTTCTATTATAATAAATAAAAGTTATGCTTGTCTAGTAGTTTCAATCGAAGAATTTTGCATCTTATAGTAGAAAGTATAGTTCAATTTCCTCAAATTGAAAATTTCCATTACAAATACGCGCATCTCAAAGTGTGATCATGAGCACATGATTAAAACAACATCGAACAATTTCCATTGTACACAGAGGGACTAATGTTTACTTGACAATGCGGAAAAAAATGAGTCTTTGGTATAATAAGTAAAAATCTCAAATTTGATGAATCTCTTTAGTATAAAATTTTTTTATCGAATAACATTTAACCAGGAATGCAGAATCTACTCGTGAGATTGAAAAATTTCCCTTGACAGAAAAAGTTTTTGTAAAAACTTTCTCGACATAATTTCCTTATGTAATATATTTGCAAAAAGATGTTCCAATTTTTCAAAAACTTCTTCCAAAAATCAACAAATTTTGCCCCCGATGATCGTCGAAGCAAACAGGCAGATTCTACAGCTCTGCATTCAACTTTACTATCAATATACTTCCGAAACTCTAAATTATTTATTATCTAAATAAACCACTCTTTTATTTATGTACACTATTTTGTGGGTAATAACCATATTAACGTGAGTAGAGAGAATGTGTACCGTAAGAAGAGTTTCTATGCAATTATTCACTTGAGAACAGAAAAGGCAACCATTTCTTTGTAAATAATAAGTCAGTTAACAAAGAGAAAGACTGTAAAAAACTTTTTTCTTTCTTTTATGTCTATTTTTTACTTACTTTATTAACAACATCTCACATTTCAATAATACGAAAGCAATAATAAGAATAATAGTTCATGGAAGAGACAGAAACTGAACAATTTGCACAAGCGTGTTTCGATAATAATTTATATTTGGTTGAATTATTTTTGGAGCAAATGACTCTTGAAGAAATTAATTATCAATTAAAACCAGATTTA
The DNA here is from genome assembly GCA_905250885.1 of Didymodactylos carnosus. NCBI lineage: Eukaryota > Metazoa > Rotifera > Eurotatoria > Philodinida > Philodinidae > Didymodactylos > Didymodactylos carnosus. Next base: position 16,626 of record CAJNOQ010004157.1, on the reverse strand, counting down.
GTTACTGCATTAGGTTGTGCTGCATATTTAGGTAATAGTGAAATTATTTCAATACTACTTGATCATGGAGCATCACCAACACTAAAAACTGTTGATGGACAAACACCATTTGACTTTGCACAAACAAAAGAAATTCAACAGCTATTCGACATGAAAATTGACAAACGAAATTTTGATAAATTTATTATTGCCAATAAAAGTAATCAAAACAAGAAAATAAACAATTTGCGTATGTATTATCTAAATACTTGACTCAATAGATTCTTCTTGTTTATTGTTGATAGATTTTGTTCTCCCATATTCACTGAAAAGTTTAGTTAATGAGCATGTAAATCCTTCTGAGATAGTCGCATAAAATCTGATATAGACCTGCAGAAGATGATCAAAAGAACAGTATCAATCAGAGACCATCGCGGGACAGGGCTGCCCTGTTGTCCTGTCGCGCTACCCTGTCCTGTCGGGCAGAGCGATATATCTTTTTTGCCCTGCCCTGTTGCAGAACAGAGCAACAAAAAATTCCTTGATTTGCCCTGCGAGAGATTGATTTTTGAGATTTTCAAGCTTCTTTTTAAGTAAAATTTTGAGATCTCTCGTATATGTGAAAATAAAAATGATAGCCAGGTTTTCTAAAATTGATAATTAATAAAAAAAAAAGATTCTGTTATGCACGAGAAACACATCCAGTATTTGTGATGAGTTTCTCGAAGATAAAGTCTTCTAGGTTAAGGAAAAACTTTCTTTTGCATTGCAGGGCGTCCTGCCCAGCTAGACAGGGTAGGACAGGTCAAAAAACTTTGATGAGTAATTTTCTGACAGGGCACGGCAAGGTAAGGCAGGGCGGCACGATAGGGCAGGGCGAAAAAAGTTGCTCTGCGATGGTCTGTGGTATCAATAATATCCACAGTTTCAAAGTTAATACGCGGTTAGAATTTGCATTCATTTCTGATCAAAACTACAGATTTAAATACGTTTAAAAGTCAAAAAAAACATTTTTCGAAAAATTTTCATCTGAGATACTCCCACCTCTCAGGATATTGAAAACTTCTCATCTTTTTTTATTTGAAACTTCGTCGATCTGTGTGTGATCGAAGATGATGGTTGAATGCCTCTAAAAGATTTACAAAGCCATACAATTCTTTTTTCTGACTAGCACGTATATAGTTATTTTAATTTTTCGCTGATCACACTACGCTACTTTTAATAACAAAAAAAAATTTGAAAAAAATCGAATTCGAAGGAGAAAATTTGATTTCATACTTTTGATTTCGGTTTTACTATTGAAAAACTGTCTAAGTACTTGGTAATGCCTTGTGCTGAACTCTTCTACTATTTGATCGTGATCTATTAACACATTGCACGCTGTCCACTGATATATCAGTAGCCCAATTTGTTCTATTCAATGATGTCGTCAGCGGGCAATGGGTTAAGTGAGGTACATGAATCGACGGAATTTTGTATGCTATATCTAAATATGATTTTGAAATTAAAAAAAGACGTACTTTATAGTCCAGGATTCGATGAGTTTTTTGCCTTTATTGATTTTCTTTTCAATAAAACATATCCATTTTACATTAAATAGATCAAGATATCTGCTATTGTGTGCTGTTTTCAGGTAAACAGAAACTTCTCATGAGTCATTGTATATAAGCCTACAAAATAGATCTTCTGTCGATGGTCCGTATGCAAGAGCGAGACAGTTCTGACTATCGTTTTTCTTGTTTCCATCGCTTTATTGCACGATGAATTTTGTTCGCATGAATAATATATAAATTTAACTTGCAATAACAAAAGCATGTAGACTTTTATCATTTCCAATCGATTGAAATACTTCATTTTTTCGTAAATATTTTTGAATAAAACTGTCAATTTTTATCAGGTATGGATAAGAGAAGATATTTACAAATAATAAAGTAGTATAATCTTACAATCGAACCTTTCGATTAATTTTGTCAAACGTAACAAGTATCGCAACTAATTTAGAATATAAACCAGATTGGATACGACAGAAGTGCAGTGGAAGTTTCGATATTTATTGAGAATATTGGGAATAGAAAAGCATTGACGTTGAGATATTTGTGCAGTTATTGATTTCTCGATCAAAGCTTCGTACAGACTAGTCAAGGCTTGAAAAAAAATTTTTCGAATTTACTTACGATGAGAAAAAATCGGTATTGGTGGGAAATGTATTGTTTTTGTATTGCTAAAAGCGCCTGCAAACCTGAAGTTTACAAGAAATCATAAATGAGCATGCGCATAAGTTTCTTTTTTCGAATAAATACGGCTGTATGCACAGATCATATAACTATCTGTATAGAGACCGTTAGCGGTTACGCTAAAAGATATACGCGATCTTTAAAACTAGTACCAGACTTATCTGGAACCAGATATGCCATCTGGACAATATTTCCATGTACTGAACTGCACTATAATTTTCTAGTACATAAAGTCGAAAAGAAAATTTTTTCAAATGGTCTCACGCTGAATTGGTCTTAAAAGTTCTTGAATCAGACTGAAAATTTTGAGTTTGTACGGAGCTCTGTTCGCTATCGATTACTGAACAACTGTCTCTGTTAATAGACTGATAGAAACACGAGAATTTGTAGTCAGAACGATTTATGCTTTATTCAAAGATCATCATCACTGAAATTTGTTTAGTAAATTTAAATTTAAGAAATTATTAGTCGTTCTCGTTTACCTGTGGGAGATGAAGAACTAAATGAGAGCAAGATTCAACAGCTTGTTGGCCAAGCTAAATAAATATTGTATATTATTAAGTTTTCCATCTTTTTAGAACAATTTCTTCCTCAAACATCAATAATATCAACATTAGAACATTTACCTGACGAAATTATTCTAGAAATATTTAAACATATGAAAGCTATTGACATAATACGCGCATTTTTTATGCTAAATTCAAGATTCAATCGCATTATCAATGATGTTAAGTTAAATGTCGATCTAGAAAATATATCTAAAAATGATTTTGATTACAATTGTGAACATATTTTGTGCAAAAGATATTTTCAATCACAAGTACATTTTCTGAAATTATCCAATATAGGCACATGGAGAGCTATAGACACATTTTTCGACAAATTTGCCATTGAACAATTTACCAATTTGACCTGTTTAACATTAATTGATTCAAAAAGTTTATTGAGAGAAATTTTAGAATCATTGTCATCTCTTAGATATTTGAATACATTGATTATACAAGAATCAGATTATCCTACCGATAACACATCATCTATTTCTAATATTGTCATATCTGATAAAATATCATCATTAAAAAAGTGTGTGTTACTCTTTGATGAACTTGTTCGTTTAGACAATGTAAGTTTATCTCATATTGAAGATTTAACGATAACATATTGTTATTTACATGAATTGTTAATTCTTCTCGACAATGTACCAAAATTAAAATTTTTAACCGTTGAATTAGCTTATATAGAAGATGAAAATAGAGATTGTACACATTTATCTACAAAAGTACCATTATTGACACATTTAAATTTAATCAAAACTGGACGTATTTACTTTGAATATATTGAATCATTACTTGAAAATCTTCCACAATTAAAATATTTATCTTGTTCAGCTACAGATTATGATTTTGCTGATGGTGAACGTTGGGAGCATACATTATCTACATTACATTCACTAGGAACATTTCAATTTGATCTTGTATTAGCGGTAGATAATGATGTTGTTACAGCAACAAACATAATATCAAAATTTAATCAGCAGTGGCCAATGGTATACGAACATGATGAAATAAACAATCATGAATTTTTATACATTCACACTATTCCATATCCTCATTCAACACTTCGCAAATCTTTTAGTTGTTTTAGATCAGCTAATAGTCTATCGAATGTTTACGACAAAGTTGAATATCTTAGTCATATTGTAAACAGTAGTCAGATAATATCACCGAATTATTACCCAAATGTTCATTCATTAGAATTAGAAGATGAAGAAGGAGACAATGATATACTAATTAAGGTAATTAAGTTTTGATAGAAAGTTTAACATCTGCGAAAAAAGCAAACGGTATAGAATTTAACCGCAAGCTAGAAAATACAGGGTGTTTCAAAAGTCACTATCGGAAAAAAAAATGGCTGTAAGTTCGTCATTTCTTGACCAAATGCGCCCTTGTTTTTTTTCGTTTGATAGAAAAATGTTTAAAATTTTTGATATAATAAAAAGCATAAAATGCCATACTCTTTAGAGTACAGAAGAAAAATCGTTGTATTAATGACAATGTTTGAATCTCTAACGCTGGTTCATCATCATTTACGTTAATCAATACTAAACGCGTTTAAGTACGTTAGAACTAAACGCATCTGGCTGTATCCGAAATGAACGCGTCCGAAACCTGGGAAAATGAACGCTACTTGATGCATCCAAAAGACTAACGCGTTTCGATGTGTTAATGTACCTCAACTGCTGCTAAATGCGTCAGATTCTAACACATTTTTACATGATAAGCAGCGAATGTATTCATTCATGTAAGAAAACTGAGTCTTGATCGGGTTTCACCCTAGTGCATTGTACAGCATTTGGACGCGTAAGAATTTGTCTTCAAAGACATATTCATAAGTAGAGAGAGCATCACTTCACTAATATAAGTCACTCTTTACGAAACGATAAAATATAACAATAAATATATCAGATAGTAGATTTCAAATTATGATCAGTGAACGGAATAATTTAAATTTTCCAGTTCTTTATTATAATTTATGCTTTCAAATTTCGTTTTCTTCTTTCTTCTCTTATTTGAATGAAAATTATTATATGAATCTTTACGGTCATAGCTGAACGAGCTCTCATAGCCTTCGGGAATAATTATATCTGAAACAATGACGAACGAAAGGCGTATTCAAAGACCCACGCAGAGTTCAGCGACAGAAACAAGAAAAAAATCTCTGTGAAAAGAAATCAGAAAAAAAGAGACATTCACAAAAGAAGTATCTGCAACTGCGCTCACGAACCTTTCTTCAGCTAAAGACACGTTTAGATTTTTTTAATGATTATTTTTTGGAGTCCTCTTTCAACTTCTTTCTGAACCAGCAGAGTGAGGAACCAGAAAGAAAACGGTATAACCAAATAAACAACTGTTTACGTAACAAAAGTCATTTACATAGAAAAAGAACTGTCTCTAGCGATAATGGGAAGCACTTTAAATGAAGTTCAAAATCTTCCAGCTAGGACTTTTATCCACTAAAGAAAGCAGTGTGCAAAAAAGCGAACTATCACATAAACAGTCTCTCTTCTGACGTGAGCAGAACCTTTTTTGCAGGTGCAAGGCAAATCACAGTGGGTAGAATTAAGAAGCAAACAAAAACAACAAGCCTTTTTCATGAAGTTACAGATGATCGAAACACACACTAATGGTAGAGTTCACCTTTCGATCATCTCTAACTTATCTTGTTATGTGTTTGCTTCTTAATTCTAGGTACCCCTGGTCGATACGTCATCAATCCAGTAAGTAAAACTTGTTTTCTTCACTCCTTATCTTGTGATCCTTTACTCCAAAGTTCTTCCTATAGAACTCCTAGGAACTGCGGTCAAATGCATTCAGGATGTCAATTTTTTTAAAATTTCAATTTTTAACGCATTTGAACGCGTTAGAAACGAATGCGTTTAGTCAATATTAACATAAACGCATCTAAACGTGTTCATTTCTAACGCATTTATACCATGAAAATGGTGCAAAACCAATGCGTTCAAACATGTTAGAAACTAATACAAATAACGCGTTTTTGTAGCAGAAAATGAAGTCCTGGATGGCACATAACACGTCATATCTTTGATTACAAACTCTACAAAATGCATCCACTCAACAACTTTACGACGAAGACAGAGACTTAAGGGTAGAACCAGCTAAAAATTTGATGACAACGGACCAACGTTAGAGATTCAAACTTTGTCATTATATATCAAAAATTTTAAAAAATTTTCTATCAAACAAAAAAGAAAATTTGGTCTAGAAGTTATATTATCGCGCTTTTTTTTTCTGGTGGTGACTTTTGAAGTATCTTGTAGTATTGTTTTTTAGAACGTTCAAAAGTCATTAGCCCTTGATGACATTGCAAAAACAATTTGTTTATCAAAATTAAAACATCTTAAAATTACCATTCGTTTATCGTCTGATCTGTTTTTACAATTGTTACAAAAAGCCAAAAATTTGAACTCATTAGAAATTCCCTTTGGCATACTGTTAAAAATGACACGAAACTTAAATGAAGATACTGTATGTTACTATTTAAATAAAATGATAAAGAAATTAGTTTTATGTAATACCGATGAATTAACCGTATATAAAACTCTTCAATTTATCAATGTATTTTCAAATATTGTTCATCTCTACTTAAATATTCGTACGATTGATGAATTTTGTATTATAACACCATTATTATTGGAAAAATTGGTTAAACTTGAAGATTTACAGATACAAATGATCGATTCAAACTATAATTTTGATGCATGGTTAAGAGCAAATACAGTATTAGAAAATTTCACCTATCAGCGTGATGAATATACACTTCAGATATGGAAATGAAAATATTTTTGTTATAAATATATTTAAGAAAACTACGTATGATTTTCTTATTGAAAAGTGGATCTGAACACATTAGCTGGACTGATTGAGCTTAGCCTATTGTTTTTATGTTTCTTGCTGACATCATGCTCTATTGAGCTTGAAACACGATCTCACGATCTAATCATAATGTAAAGATATGGGTGTGAGTAACAATGACAAATTATCAGCCCCTCTTAATGCTATTGTTTTCTTATCTTTTATATAATCAATGTTCGTTCTCTCTTCCTCTCATGTACATACATTTCTAATCGATCGTATCGTTATTGATTTCATTAGACTCAGGTGCATATAATGTCGATAAAAAAGATGATTGCTGACGGTAAAATAATGATGATCAATTTTACATGTATCAATGTCAAGGAGCGATTCACTGAGAGAGAATTTTTACGTTAATATCTATAGCGAACAAATGGTGTAGACAGACAATGACCGATTCAATATTGACGGCGACGATACGGTTCATTGAACACACATACTATGTCTACATTCATTCATTTACTTTCTTTTCTCTTCTCTGTTTTACTAACATGTTTTCATTTACTTTTACCTGCTAATGGAACAGAAAAATGATTTATTCGCCCGAGTATACTACTAATATCGATCAACAACACCAGCAACAATTGCAACAAATTATCTATGAAGATGATCAACAGTCACTACAATATTTGGAACAACCTCAGGCGCATATAGATTCAAGTCAACCATTAGCAAAATGTAGCGTTCTTTATTTGGGTACAGCTTTATCATCGCCTGGTCAACGAGGGATCGACGCTGTGCAAGAACCGCTGTCAAGAAGATATCCCGTTGATGGAACAGATACCGTTAGAGGTAAGAACAACAACTGGAAAAAAGTTACAAGTACTGTTTGAATAATATCTAAGTTAAGATTAAAATACATAGTAACGATAAAAACGTAGCTTGTTTACCTTCAAAGAAAATACTTCGCTTGTTTATCAAGATGTACTTGTATAATCAAAAAGGAAAGCTAGGACAGTTGATTTTGATACATATTCTTCCACTATTCTAGAATGTCAAACTTTCATACTTTACTTTTAGGTATTGAAGCTTGGTTATCCGTGTATGAAAATGGTCTTCAACTACAATTTGCTTGTGATCCGTCTGTAGTTCTCTTTTATCCAATTCGTTCACTTGTGTATTGTGCATCAATTCGTTTTGCCACTAGAACTCAAACTGGTGCACAATTTCCTAGTGGTTGGCGTTTTGTTCCATTAGATTCACCAGCGGCTGCTCGCGTAGAAAACACTCAAAATCCACCATTATATTGTTCAATATTCCGTCGAACAAGACATTTACCTGTCGATGAATGTCATTGTTTCGTGACAAAGACAAGACAAGCTGCGCTGGCTTTAGTACAAGCGTGTTTTAGTGCATATCAGGCAACTAGTACCCAACAGGATTGCTCAAAAGTACCACTCTATTTCAAAGTATGTACAAGACCAACAGAATTCTTTGTATAACAATTTTTCTTTAACACAATAGAACTTTTGTGAAGATTTGCTAACTATTGGGATGATACACAACCCTCGATCTGTGCTTATAGTAGAAAAAGTTACTAAATGCACTAATTTGTATTTGTTATATTATTTATATCTAACGTAGTGTATACTGATTTTAACTACTCAACAAAAAAAATCACATGAAGTTCTTACCTTAATGAACATTTTTTGAATCTTTGCACAAAAAATAGTTCATTCTCTGAGTCTTTACTTATTAGTTCTGGTCTCAATTGCTAGCCAAGCAAAATATTAACTTACATTATTGAAAAGATAGCGATGAAGATTAAGCCTTAAGTATTGATTTTGAGTTTATTTTACAATTTTATGTGAATTTTAATCGACTTTGTAATGTTCTCATATAACACTACTGCAAAAGCCATAAGTGAATCATGAAACCATTGCAACATTGAACGCAGTTTCTTTTTGTTGATGATAGAACAAAAAACTAAGCACATTCGCTACCGTCATTCATATTAGTATAGTGTTAGAACTGTATTTTTCTTTCTTTTGTCTTCTTAGGTTGATGACTATGGATCGAAAAACAAAGAAATCGACAGTGAAATTCGTATCGTTCCTTCACCCGATCGTGAACGTACGTTAGACTATCAGACAAACACGGAAGGACCTGGTTTCTTTTATAAAACTGATCGTGTCCCAATTGATTCATGGCAACTATGGGAACATCATAAACACGATCTCGATCAAGACATATCGTCAAAATGCTCGACATGCTCTTCCTCTCGTTCGCGATCATCGAGTTCATCTTCATCGTGTAGTTCTTGTTATCATCGTCGAGCACGTCATCATCATAGAAAGAAACATCGCCGACGACATTTAGCTTCGATTCCGCCAACACCGAGAGGCAGAACACCAACAGCTTTACTGCACCAACCACATTCTGAAACAAGTACAGCTGCTACGATTACACTGCCCACAAACGCTCCTCCAATTGTCGATCCTTATGCACCTGCTCCGAATCTCGTCAAAGTTGAGAAGATAAAAGATGTCAATTCAGGTAAAGACGTTTTTATTCGCTGGATCCACGATGAGACAAAGAAAGAACAGCCATCAATGACAACCGTTCCTCAACAAGCTTATTCAACGAAACCACCAGATGGTCAACAACTGCAACTACGTCCTTACTCTCAACCATCGTTTCGAACGCGAGGAAAGGAGTCACCCACGCCTGTTCCATCCGACATTCAACATATCGCTCGTATCGACGAACATTTGAGAAAATCACTCCAACTGGACGATCGAGATATTGAACCGAGAAGACAGACGCTGAGAAGTGACCTCATTGACATCGTTGACTATGAAGTGATCAGCGGTTATTTCGAAGATAAATACGGGAAAAAACGAGCAGTCAAAGTAAACAAACAACAACACGATCACGCTCCAATCAGAGACTATAAATCGTTATACGGTGACGAGCCAATAACAAATCCGACAGGTTATATCAAAGTTAAAAAACGTCGTCGTCCTCAACAGCAAGCACCACAACAACAGTATGTTCAACCTCTACCTAATTCTCAATTTCTTCAACATAATCCGATGAGACCCTATACACCTGCGTTTCTACCTCGTTCGACATTTCCAGCGCAAACACTTACAACCGCTTCACTAATGTCGAGACCAACGATGTGGGGACAAACACCGATCCCCTGGCAACAACCACTTCAACATATACCAACGATGCACGCAACTACTGGAAGGATCGGACAACAATTGACAAGTCCATTTTGGCGTTAACATTTACGTCTTTGTTATACAAGAGTTCAGCAGCTGTCAGATAGAAGTCATACTTCTTTTTATATTGTTTTCGTATCAACTAGCTAACGTTGCAACTACGTGTTTTCCTTTGACTTCTTTTGTGTGCGATTTTAATTGTTTTTCTAGCATGACTTCATCTTATCTGCCGTATCTATATCTCCTACTGTTCAATAGTATTGCATTAACAGATAGAATAATTTGAGATTATCATAATTATACGACATCTATGGAATATTAGAAATGTGAAAGACCGTGTAAAAAAATATTATGCACTTTTATAAAAGTAAATTCTTAGCATTTTAAACTACAGCGATACTCGCTAATTTCTTGATTTATCGGCCAAGAATCTTGAAAATATAAAAAAGTCAAATCATACATACGAATTGATGAACATCACGTTTGATTGGTGTTTAATTTAGCCTTGATTTATATGAGCGATTCTCGTCAATAGGATCCGGTTTGTATGAGCTAAATTGGTCTAAGAATTTCTTTTTGTTCTTTAATTGCACTTTTACCTTGTAAATGAAGTATCCTAATGGAATCTCTTGTATGCAAAATCTTGAGAACAGAACTGTCAAGGTCTTGAGTGAATCGAGTCAAGATGTTTCAAAGTATTGTGATGAAAATTTTTATATTTTCTTTCTTATATGTGACAACTATTAGACAATCATATGTGGTCATAGAAGCTCATCCTTGAACGACTTTGCTACAGAAAGGAAATATTTCGAAGTTAGATATAAATAACATTGTAAAACAAAATGATGACTCAAGAATTATCAAGATCTTAGGCTCTTAAAATTTCTTGAATTTGTTACGTTTTCTTGTCAAGATCCTGACCAGAAGTTTCACTAGGATGTGCACATTTTATAAAAAAATCTTCACTGCAAATGAATTACTTATTTACGTATTCAATTTCAAATCTTATTCAGTTTGCGAAACGAAATATCTCTTCGATCAGTAGTTCCCTCTGAAGACAGAAAACCGTCAATCCCCAGTTATCATTGTGCAAAAAACTTAATAAACTTTCGACAGTCAAATATGTCTATGTGATAAATTATTGTTTACTACATAATTCATATCGATTGAAATTTTAAAACTCTGCATCTGCGTTTCGCCAGCTATTGTTTGAAATGACTATAATTTAACAACGGTTGCTTCATGATTGAGACCAATTTATTTTGATGATTATTAATTAGATTTAAAAAGTAGTCTCAATTTGGAAATGAAAATTTTATAGTAGAAAAAGCGGTCTCAATTTGGAATGCATATATTCTCTCGTTTCTTATACAAATATAAAATGTATCTCAATTTGGGATAGCGAGTTTGTTCATTTCACATACTTTATACACTGTTTATAATTTCCAATCACTCTGTAATTGGAAATGATTGGTTACTGTAGACAGAAACTGATTGAAATATTTTTCAAAACTGATGCTTAAAACTAAATTGAGCTGAGAACAAGATTAGTGGATCGAGCGAGGGGGAAACAGCATACTTTTGTACTTGAAGCTAAGTTGGCTACTTTGAGCTACTTTCAACTACTCTAAGCTACTTTAGGCTACTTTACGCTACTTTAACCTACTTTAACTACTTCAAGCTACTTTAACAAGATCTGAATTCGATTTCCTCAATGAATCCTATTATGTCTACAACTCTACATTTTTCTCGTATCAAAACTGAAAAAAATCTTGATGGTTATATTCCGTTTAAAGCTCTCAAATAAAAACGAAACTGAAAAAAATTGGTCTATACTCGTAATTCTTATTCGTGTTCGATAACAATAAACGATGATATCATAACTGGTAGAATTATTTCAATGGATTTTCTAACTTTTATAAAATTCTCAACGATTTTCTGACTGTTTAGAAATTTTGATTTTCTACTTTATAAAAAAATCCGCTCGATTTTCTATGAATTCACTTTTTTCATTCGCCAGAAAATCGATAAGGAATTTCTAAAAAGTTGGAAAATCGATTGATTTTCTATAAATAATTTTCAACATTTTTGAAATTCGACAACGATTTTCTAAATAGTTGGAAAATTGAATTCGATTTTCTAAGACGACGAAATCGGCGATTTTTTCTTGCTTCTTTCACATTTATTAAAGCCTACATTGCAACAAGTTGTCTTGTAACAGATCTCCGCTCCTTTTAGTATTTAACATCGGAAATGTTAGTAGATTCGGAAAGTTCTCTCAGTTTTTGCAAATCAGCATATTCTTCGAGAAGTATTGTTGTTGGACTTGGAGATCACAAAGAGGTACTGAAAAAGTTCTTTGGTTGCCTGGTTGAGACAAGTCGAGTTCCACCGCAACTTTCTGAAGACCGCAAAGCGATTCGCTCTTGCTAATATTCCTCATTTTTATGTCTGAATTTAGCATCTTCCAAAAATGTAGTTGATTCTATTAGCTTAAAGACATGATCCTAACAATTCACATTTATTTCATTATTTTTTAAATAAAATAACAGTCATTCAGCACGTGAGCGATGTCGAATTTGGTTTTCATTATTAAACGATCTCTGATATTGAAACGAAAGTCTCTGATTATCCTCACTCAAATTGTTCTCCCTTATCATTTACCAAATTGCTGACGATTTTCTAGAAAGTAGAAAATAACCAGACTTTTTGATTTTCGAAAAGTCCATATACAAAATCCGTGAGGATTTTCTAGAAGGAAATTTGCTGAGGATTTTCTATAAATAATTCCCAATAATGTAGAAAATCGAGCTGGATTTTCTATAAATAATTCTCAACACAAAATTGATGTCGATTTTCTACATTGTTGGAAATTTGATTTTCTATAATCTGGAAAATCCGTGAGGATTTCATATATCGACTTTTTGAAAATCACCGAGCATTTTCTAATAAATAATTCCCGACTTTACAGTGTATTCCAAATTGAGACCACATTTTATATTTGTATAAGAAACGAGAGAATATATGCATTCCAAATTGAGACCGCTTTTTCTACTATAAAATTTTCATTTCCAAATTGAGACCACTTTTTAAATCTAATTAATAATCATCGAAAAAACATGGTCTCAATCATGAAGCAGCCTAAGTGACCTTCAGTTCAATAGTATTGCTCAAGCCAGTAGTTATTAGATCATTGCTCGTGCTTCACGTATCAATGATTATAATCATTGATAAGTGAAAGGATATGTCCTTATATTGTATCTTTATAAGTAGTAGCGCATGAATGTATGCGTCTTGTGCAAACATATCTAACATATAATTGCTGATTTTTTCGATATAAATACGGTTTATATAGTCTAAAACGTTGCAAGTATATAAACCAAAAATCTCGAACCAAAAATACGCGAGGCTCGATGGCGAATGCTCGGACACGTCCTGAGAATGACGAACAAAACACCTGCGAAATTCTCGATGCTTCAATATTTCAACAACAGTACATCAAGTGGCTTCAGAGGCAGACCAAGAACAACACTGCCGATTCTTATAGACCAAGATCTAAAACTCATCGAAGAACAGCTTACTGACCCAGCAACTCAACTCGAATTACCGCAACAACTCAAGTCAGTTGAAGATCTAAAGAAGCTTGAAACGATCGCGAAGCTAAGAAAGAAATGGAAGCAAATAATGGCTAATATGTATGCTCTCAAACAGCCTCAACAGCTCGAAGAGAGCGAAACGCAATAATAATATAATAATAATAATAATAAACATTCATTTTAAAACCTTTAATGCGTTTTCTTGTCAATGTTTTCATTATTCCTGGGATGAGTATGTGCATTTTATTTCAAATCAACTCTTGATGATAATTTATATTGATTGTATATATCAATGTGATATACGCTAAAAATGAGTTTATTTATTTTCAGAAAATTATTAGTGCTAATCCATATCTTTCTATTAACATTTTCTGCTCTGAATACCATAGGGCAAGATATAAAAAATGTGAAGTAAGAGAGTCGGAGAAGTCACAATACAAAAAGTCCTGTTAGTCCACATATCACTGCGCAGCTCGTGGCAAAATGTAATTGAATAAATTTTGTTGAAAATTGTTCATATAAATAAGGATGACATCCGGTCAGATATGGATAACATGTTCTTTCGCCTTTTGTATAACAGGATGCCGGTATTGGATCTTGTTTTTGTTCACGACGGTGTTTAGTCCAGTCTAATGGTGAATCGATACCACAACATCTTAGACGAACTTGGATCAAATCTAATTCTTCTCGACATAAACTATTGTTAATACTTTTAATGCATTTTTTTAGTTTTATTCTCAAAATATCATCAAAATCATCATGCGATTTTCGAATAGAGTAAAATACGAGACATTGTAGTATAGTAACAAATACTAATAATACCAAGAAAAAATTCAAAAAAAAATCGCTATGTTTAATACCCACTTTACCAATAACGTACAGACTTAATGTGAGACAGCCAAGAACTAAAGAAATAAGAATAATCTACTGTGACTTTGTTATTAATCGATAATTCTAATTAGAAATATCTGTTAAGAAAATTTTGAAATTAGTCAGTAATCCAAGTCACTAAAATGGTTGTGTTCCCATTGAAACTCTTTTATTTTTGACAAATCGGAGAGATGACCGTATATTGTTAATATTCAACTCAAATAATAATATCTACAGACATAACTGTTTTGACTGAGAGAAAACGAGAAACACTTGAGATCAATTTCTAATCAAAATCGAGATGAAATTTCTATAATATTTAACCAAACATGATACTTTTAACAGTTTTATTTTTGTCGTCCATTATTGGACGAGGATTTTTCTGTGCACGGTTCTTTTCCAGAATTATGCATGGTTTGCTGTTTTTCGTGCACTAAAAAATCTTTTGACATTTTTGTGCACGGTTACGGTAAGGTGCATGAGAAAAGGCAGAAATGTGCATAAAGATGTTTTTGTGCACGGTTTTTGAAGAACGAGGTTAATCTATACCCTTTTATTTGATTGTTAAATTATTTGATTTTGAGAATTAAATAATACATGAACTTGCAAGCTACATTCTGGATACTTTGTACATGATGAACAACGATATGTAACTTTAATGCCATCTTTCACATTTTCCGTTCGAAATTTTGAAACTTTGTTATAATTCAAATAAATATCCAAATCATCTTTTTGTAAATATTTATTACCAAAAGTCCAAACTTTTCTTGTCATGATTTTTGTTTAAACCCAGTCGGTCACCTATATGTTTTGAAAATTCGTTTTGACGCGGTTTTAGCATTCATAGAGCGCGAGAATATATCAAAACCGCGTTTTTGCCATCAATTATTCGCGAGAAACGCGTTTATGGCCATTATAACTTTTTAAAAACACGTTTCGTAGACTAAAGTCGCAAAATTGGGCATTTCTATAACAAATAATGCGTGAAAATTACGTTTTTAACGCAATGCAGCGCGACAAGCGCGAGATTGGTTTCAAGAACCGCGAAAAACCGAATTTTCTAAAAAAAGCACGAAAAAACGCGAGCTTAGCTTTAAAGTATCGCGCGACACTCTGTTTACGAAAAATTTAGGGCGTTTAACGCAACCTGTGATTATGTCAAACGCGATTCTTGCACTATTTTTTTCAAAAGAATTTCTGTGGCTAAATTTTTCGTAAACAGAGTTTCGCGCGATATTTTGAAGCTAAAACCGCTTTCAAACAAATTTTCAAAACATATAGATGACTGATTGGGAAGAAAAAATATTTCGAGTGTATTGAGAGACTGTGTGGGTTGAATTAATTCTTAAAAAGATGAACTTCACTCTACACCAATTTTTAAGATTTATCATACATTTCAGTCAATATATCTCTGTTGTGAATAGATGTCTGTTCGTAGATCATCTTATTTGTTTAGGTTACTTGTATGTAAAACAAAAATATTTTTTACTCCTTGAAAAACCGTGCACAAAAACGTCTCCGTGCACATTTCTATCTTCGTTGCCGTGCATCTTTCTGTAAACCCTGCACAAAAATGTCAAAAGATTTTTTTAGTACACGGAAAATAGCAAACCGTGCACAAAAAACATTTTTTCTTCTATTATTTCCATTATTATTAGCCGTTTCAATAACTTACCCATTACAGTTTTTGAATATGACTCTATAATCTGATTTCCATTTAATGATGAAATATCATCATTGATGTCCCAATATGTTTTTATACCATAATAGATTAGTGTTACGCCAGATAAGCAATAAAATGCTAAATAGACTCGACAAGCAGATTGCATTTTTCTTTCGTTCTAATATAAAGCTCATGAATCAAAGTGATAAGTTATAGTAAGTGCGTATGTAAGTCAAAGTGGACGAAAGAAAATGTATGTTCTAAGATAAAAAGAAAACTATTCCAAGATAGAAAACATATACTATCACTTTGTTTTTTGCTCATTTATAACCTGGATACATCTACATTGTAAAAAAAAACAAGTGTCCCAGGACAGTTTGTTGCGCGATGAATGGAAATGACCCATAGTGAGGCACTTTTTGAAGTCACTGTCAGCGCAAAAATTGAGAAGTCGCATCCCACAGTGGGTAGCAGACGCGCCCATTCATCGCCCAAAAAAGTGCCTCAGTGTACTTGTTTGTTTACAGTGTAGTATGAGCAAATAAAGTTATTGCTTTTTATTATAAACAAAGGACGGGGGCGATTCCTAGATGAAATCGGCCCCTGCTTGAATTCCATCGACACATACATGGTTAGATGCACAATGAACAGGAGAACATTTCTAGCCACCTGGCAGACCTTAGA
>CAJNOQ010004156.1:0-18221 GCA_905250885.1 Didymodactylos carnosus | reverse complement strand
TCCGGTGTGCATGTTTACATTCACGTACATCGGATGAAGACCCACACCTTCTTTACAATTTGCTCGTCTAAAAGAAAACAAAGATAGAACCAAAAAAAACTTTATCGAAAATTTATTTTTACCCTTTTCTCATATGGACGTAGATGGCCTCATACGCTTCATCGAACATATTTAAATCTTCTCTTTCACCGAACAATATATAATTCTACAGCAAATTAATATTTTCAGCTTTTTTTAAGAAAAAGGAGTTGAATACATACTTTTAATAAATACTCAAAAAATGAATCTATCCCAGCGCCGAGACCAGAACTCTGACTTAACCATTCACCAGTTTCGACATCAATGACATTTCCTAGAGGGCAGAACAAAAACAATTTTCTGAAGTATAACATACGATGCAAAAGTCTTTGGAATAAATGTCGAGTCTCATGCCCCAGCAATGGAACGTAAGATGGACTAGAATTTTTTTTGTTTGAAAGAGCAAAGTCTGGAGAATAAAAAAGGTCAAAAAAGTTTAAACTTGAGGTTCAGTTTGTTGCAATAAAATACAGATACAGGAGCACCATTGGACACATCTTTAAAATCGGATTTTTCAATACTTTCTGCCCCTCGTTTTTCGGAGTTTGAACTAAACATAAACACAAGTAGAGGTTTACCAGCCCTATCGAATGGTGTATCTACAGTAGTTTTGGTTACGTTTTTGATGCGAAAATTCTATTTTTCGAAATGTTTCATCACCTGGAATATAGATTTAACAGAAAGTGCAAAACTAAGAAAAACAGTTCGTTTACAAAAGTTCCAAAACGTAAGTGGGAAAATTTTCGAGAGATATAGTTTGAATAGAGTTTTTTCAAGCGGAAAAATGTTCTCGCGCAACACAAATTGACTGAGAAAAAAATTGATTTCTAGAGAAATTTATTCTCCAGACTTCACTCTTTCAAACACAAAAAAATTCAAGTTGAATCCTAAAAGAAAGTCCTATTGAGAAATGAGATTCGACACTATTCCAAGGGCTTTTACATCGTATGTTATACTTGAGTCCTATCACTGTTACCTAATAGACCAGTAATTTGATTGCGTTTTGTCCATAGAGAATTAACCGCCCGCCGTGCGACACGTTCAAATATGGGATCACCAATTAATCGACTTAATATTGTGAATTCTAACGATAGACTTCCTGCTCCGGCAGTCGATGTATCGTTTCTCATACCTGATACAACGCCAGTTAATAGATTCACCTAACGTAGAAGTATAATCAGCTAACCATTCTTTTCAAACTTTATAAACACATACCCGAGGATATGGTAGATCATGAGGTGCATTTTCAAATGCCGGTAGTAATCTTGACGCTAAATCATGTGCTAAATCGAGTAATTCATTGTTATAGTTTGATGGAGCAAGATTTCCAAATGGTTGTAAGGGATCAATTATCAGTAAATGAGCAGATAACAAAGCACCAAGCACTCTAAAAGAACAAAAACAATCATATTTCTCTAGTAGAAAAATACAAAAAAATATCGATTACCTTATAGTGGCTTCAAATACTTGTATCGTGATATTTCTGTTGAATCGCACGTGTTCAATAACAAGCTTGACGGCATGCTGAAATTCAGTTGTGTTGCCCATCACCTACACCATGAAATATGTTTCATAATTGACGATTAACAAAATAATTTAGCCATCTGCGAGATATAGATTACTCTGATTATAAAAGCGAGATATCAGTTATTCCATTCTAGATATTTTTTTGTGTTTTTATTTGTTAACCTTCTTTTTCATTTTTCTTTTGACTTTTTACATATTCCATAACCTTACAGGCATCCGTTCTATTAAGACGAGGAGCCCTGTTTAGATTTTCTTCAAACTATCCCAGTTTGTAGAGGATACCTCTAAGTGTCCTAAAGTTTTTTCGGCTTAATGACATTACCTGGCTGAGAAAACATTTTATTACTTAAAAAAATGTTGCTAAGTTCTGGACTTACCAGACCTAGTCAACGACCAAAAATAAATTCTGATGTAGCCCATCTTGTAGCCCGTGAAATTCTCTATCAGATGAGTATTGCTTGAATTTTTTCGTTGAGCCGTTATTTTGCAAATGGGACTTAAACTGGTAGCCTAGACTAAATGAACGTTAATTACCACATCCATTCTATTGGGTGGCCCAGAATAAATGGCCCTCCGCGTATTTTGCTTATAATTTCTTTTCAATCCTTAGACCTGATCGTTCTTCCAGAAGATGCGCCGTCAAATTCTCTACAAGGCTTGATCAAATTTATTTCCATAAAAAATTAAAAAGAAAAATGAAACGAGGAATACTCAACACGCTGAAAAAGACCAACTTTCTAAGCCGAAAGAACGTTTTGTTCCAGCACTTTCATTGAGTTGGATGATAAAAAGAAGAATATACGCATTTTGCATTGAAAAACTCTATCAACCAGTATTAGGTGCACAATGCAAAATCAATCTTTGAGGTTTACATCGACTTTCTCCTCTTTGAGGCGTTACAAAATCCAGCTATTTCAATGTGCATATTCGGAGCTTCTGGAGAACGCTCCATAACGAAGCCAAAATAGCACTTTTTTAGCTCGGTCTTTTCTATTTTGATGAGAAATGATACTTGTGCCAGATTCAGCTGCGAAAGTTATCTTGACGCTTTCTTCATAAATTCACCTGCCGAACAATAGCAGATGTTGGTCACCTTCAGTTGACTTTTGGAATGTCAGATTTTTCAGTGCTCATTTAGATTTGAAAGAACTGTGGACTGTATAAGAAGAGAGTGCATACTTCAAAGTATGTAACAAATATCTCCACTTTTGTTTCATTGTCTTTAGAGTTACTTAAAATATCCCAAAATTTGTAAAACAAAATAGCTAAGAATGTTGGTCCTTTTCGTCTACAGTCGTACTTATAAAATAACGGATCAACGAAAAAATTTGAGCAATACCTCATCTGATAAAGAATTTTACTGGCTATAAGACAGACAACCTTAAAATCTTCACATTACCTTACGGCTAGTTTCGCTCGAAGAAAGCATTTTAAAACAAAAGTTGTTCAGTATCGAATTCTAGAGTTTCTCACCTCACTCTGAACTTTTTTCAAGATTTTCTTTTTTTGATTTTAAAACTGAAAAATATGAAAATTAAAAAAACCTTTTATTTTAGGTTCATTGGAAAGGTGAAAGTTAAATTTCTTCATTAAACTTCATTCGGGAACGATGAAACTATTTTACCGTATTTTATATAATGTCCTCTATCAAACTACGCTCGAATCAACTCTTCATATCAAAAACTGAAGTTTTTACTGAAAGTCTAAAAGTGACACGGCAGGAAAAGAGCATCTAAAAGTTGACGCTTTTTGGCAGACGTTTTTTAGTAAACGGTTTGGAAAAGATGTTTCTTACAAGACACCTTTTAGGAAACGCTTTTAAGAGACGGTTTTATGTAGCCGCTTTTCTAAAGACGATTGCCAGTATGTGTTATTTGAGTATGATTTTCTAGAGACGCTTCCTCGACGGCGCTTGTATCATCCCGAAGGCTGGTACTGAAGATAAACACTGTTTATTAATAAACATGGCCATGTCTGGAGAATAAGTAGTACCATTTATCGTTACGCTTTTCGTCGCTGATGAAAGATACTGATAAATGTACCTTAGAAATAAATGCAAACATAAGTTATCGGCTATGCTGAATCTCGTGGCAATATTATTTTTCGGAATAGAATTAAAACCTACAATATGTGAAATTACTCATTTTTAGCTGTTTTCACAGAAAATTAAGAAATTCATAACTCATTCAGTTTTTTCCTAGATACATGTGCTAAAGTGTCCTCTATCGAACACCGAAAACCGCAGGTATATATCTCTTTTCAATCAAATGTTATTCAAAAAGCATCGGAGGCCACTCTGTTTTGAAACGGATGGTAATTTTGTTAAAAAAACTCAAAATGGCACCCACCAAAACCTGTTTTAGAACGACTGTTCTTAAGGCCGCTCTAAAAGTCTTAACGAAACGGAACGTTTGGGGCTTTCACCGTTACTGGCTACATCTCTGCAGGATAGTCGGTAGTTGAACTACTAATAAAACTGACGATTATTTGATGTCGTTTGCTGATGGTTCTTGATCAAAATAGACGACATGTGATGCTCTTAACTTACCGCTAATGTGTCTAAACTATCCACTAGTCCCAGCGAATAATTTCCCAACACATCGTTAATATTTATATTGTCACTAAAATAAAACCCAGCGATATACTCCTGTAAACCTACTTTAATTGCTTTCTTTCCTTATACACACATTTTTCTCTTCTAAACTCACGGTTTCTCGACATCGGGACCTCGTCCACAACAATGAATCGGATCTAGTTCATCTAATGGGAATGCATATTTCATGTAATTATCGTAAGCAAATTGAAACATTTTCGTCGATTCATCAAGCAATCTTAAACGCTCATTCGTTGAAAAATACAAATATTTGTCGTATTGTTTTCCATAATAGGAGGAATTATCGATAGCAGTAAAATTATCTTTTGTAGACAAAAATGTATCGAGTAGTGCTTGTGATGTAGGATGACGTCTTGCTTTTGGTTTTAATAGTATGGAATAATCAAACTGATTAATTGCCCGTAAACATGTTGGGAAAAGGAAAAACAGAAAAATGAAGAGAAGTTTTAAAATATTTAAGTAGAATAAACGCATTTATAAACGAAAGTCAAATGAACGAAATAAAAACGAATAATAGAATTATTTGACTTAGATGTGGATATGGTAATTATTGTTGATAATGAATGTAATAAACAAGAGCAAGATCTTGAACTTAAAGTCGTGCATCAATTCTGTACAAATGTTTAAAGAGCTGTTTGGCATTGTTTCTGAAAGATAGGATACAGTTAGCGCGTAGCTTCGTTTCTTTACTTCTGTATTTTTGCACCTTTTAAATTATTTCTCTCTTTCACGTGTGCATGAAACGTGTCAAATTACCATGCGAACGATATTTTTGAGGCAGCTTTTCTGTTTTACGAAGGAAAACAAAACAACCAGAAAAATCGTTCTTGCCCGCAAAAAACCTTCTTTTTGTTTCAGTGTTGGATTATTTTACGGAGTATTAAATAAATAAAAAGAATTTGAAAAAGAACGAAACAAAATTTACCTCGACTACAAAACTATATAAGAAAGATTAATTTTCTTATTTCCTTTTGATGATTCAAAAATATTGTCTTTTTGCGTTTAGATAACCTTTCGTTAATTTGTCATATCCTATAAACATATTTGTGTTATGTTAGTTTTGTATAACTTGAGTAGTTTTTTTGTACATTATTTTTTCACGTCAAAAAGAAAAGTTAGTTTTATAGCGAAAGAAAGCGTCGACTCAACTGATGTTGAATCAATTAGCAGTAGTACAAGGCTTAGTAGTTTGAAACGGTTATGAAGACGGAACAATAGGGAGAAAAAAGTAATTAGTTAGAACGTGTTTAAAGTTTTTTTTGACTTTGTTTTTGTAACAGAAATATATTTGACTGAGAATATTGCAAGTATGCAACAAAAGTTCACTTGTTTCTTTACATTCATCTTAATTCACGAACGTATTGAAAATGCTCCTCTGTGGGAAGGTCTGCATTAACTGAATATGTCCCTGGACAGCTTTTTCTTATACTACTTTTCATTACGCGAACATGGATAAGGAAAAAACTTTTTCCATGAATCGAAGCATTGGTAGTTGATCATGTTGATGAAACATTTTATCCTGCATTGTATCGTTCTCACACTCCTCCAGTTTTTACAAGCGTATTGGTTCTTCTAATACTAAGATGTTTCAATTTGAAATCATAAGATAAATTTCATCCAAAAGTCTTGTCTTTAATTTTTTATAAGATACTTGAAAAACGAAAAAATATTTGGTGTTTTTCTTCTGACGCCATACAAACACAAGTAAAAACTTTATTCTCCGGATATAAGTGTTGTGAGATTAAAAATATGAATCGTTATTGAGATGGAATTTTTTTGAGTTACTAGAATTGCCGAGTACATACATCCCTATTGAATATACCTGAAACCAAGTAATTGAATCATTGATAATTTTTGGAGATACTTCAAGTATTTCTCAAGTATTTTCAAAACAAGTAGCTTGTCAAATGCTTGCTAGGTATTTGACCAAGACTGCATACTTGTCAAGTTTCTATCAAGTACCTTCATACTAGTTCGAGTGAAAACAACATAAAACGTCAAGAAAAACTACGAAATTACATTGTTAAGCAACAAGTATTAACATCAGTCAGTTTTTTCCAGTATCATAACTAATCCCGTTTAGTTACATTTACGGTCTAGGTACACCTTTCAAGCTTTTTTTCAAGTCTTATTGAACGGTGCTTCCACCCAATGAACAATCCAAAATAACTGATTTTGTTGTTTTTTATTTACTGCCATTCATTCGACTTTTGCGGATCCATATCACCGGAAAAAAAACAAAGTTGGTTTTGAGTTGTTGAAAAATGCTTTTTTGTATCCAGCACACTTGATAATCCAAAAGATGTTCTATTTTTGGTGAGGGGTACTTCCAAAAGTTTAGGAAAATTTTCAAACCAATATTATTTTCCTATGAAATCTTTTGCGCCGTTTTGTTTCAAAATTTTTCCTAAACTTTTGGAAGTACTCTACGCCAAAAATAGAACATGCTGTATACGAAAAAGTACATTCAGCAACTCAAAACCAACTTTATCTTTTATGTTCCGGTAATATGCAGTAAATGAGAAGTGCAGGAGTTACTGAACAAGAGGACTTTTCTTTGCTTTTTCCTCTTCTCTTTGGTCAGTGAATCCTCTAAGTAAAACGACTTGTCATAATTAAATAACTGAGAGCGTGGGCTTTCTCCCGAAGTACTATTTCTGTTAAGTTCGGGTTCAAAGTAAGTCAGCATCCCTCACCATTTTGAAAATCTTTAGTAATACGGAAGCGACAGTTTTCCATATCAGCCCGCATAATATAGAAATACCTTCTTCATCCTTTATCTAGAATCTCTCTCTATTCGTCCTTTGAAATACGCTTGCTTATAGCATGCACCAGTAATATAACTAGTATTAGGATATCCAGGAAAATTGTTATAATGCGGTTATTAAGAATCGCCCCCGCTTGCGAAAAGTCTCATTTTCTGAAGAAAAGGGCCATTCTTAATAACTGCGTTATAACAATTTTTCTGAATACCACAAAACAGCCGGAAATAACTGCATCACAAGTAAAGTGTGCTGACTCCACTCTCGCGATAACGCACTACCGCTTAGACTACAGATAGACATTCTTCGAATCATTCTAACAGTGAATTTGCTTAAAATTCCAAGGAAAAAAAACAATTCGTGAGTGAGAAATTACGATTACGTACTTAGAAAACTTGTGCTGTGTTATTTAGAATGCATTATTCAGAAACGAAATTAATAGCTGAAATACCCAGGACGGTCAAAACGGTACCGCTTGCGGCCCGTAATATGACATTAATCGATAAAAAACGGCACCATTACGGCCGTAAACGCTCATATCTCACGTAAAATATGCCATAAGCGGACCACCGTAAATATATCGTTTTTTAATCGTTTACTGCTGTTTATGGACTGTTTTGTCGGACCTGGGTATGGGCTTTGACGGCGAAATATGTGCGAAAACTGATGTTTCTTTTCGAAGTGAAATTAAACCCGATAAACATTTTTATACAGAAAATGACAGGGTTGCTAACTGCAAAAATTCAGTCAGATTAATCTAGAATGAGGGATACAATGTTTTTTTATTGAGGAACCATTAGAAAACCGTATAGTTGCAGTAGTTTTAAACAACTAATAATAGCATTCTTTTCTTTTATTGACTATTTTCCTTCGTTCTCTCTCTTTATGCGTGATAGAACAAAACAAAAAGTCATCTTCATTACAAAAGAACGTATTATTATGTGTCATTTTTGAATTTTTGAATAGGCAGTGCGGAACAGTGAGAAATTCTCAAATGAGAGACACTCAGAGAGGCGGATTTCTACGAGGCAGAGATCTTCGAACGGGGAACTGTCCCTCCCGTGGGAAGACACCTGACAACTAGTCACAAGGCTACAGCAAAGAGACTATCGACAAACGTCAGAGATGAGTGCCAGATAATTTTTCTTTCGACAATCGCGACTATCAACGTCATTCAGATTGACAATACATGGACAGTCTCGATTATCGAAAGAAAAATTGTCTGACATTCATCTCTGACAGTAGCAAAAAGGTTATCCGCAGTCTCAAAAGGCAGTTACACGTATTGCATTGATGCGCTAATTTTTGTCTCAGGATGGTGGTTTTCTTTTTCAAGTCTTTGCAACGTGATATTCAGCATGTCTGTACCAATCAACTTTTCTTTCTACTTTCAGTCACTATAGGTAGCAGATACCGACCAGTCAACATGAAGAAAGGAATCCTGCCCAGTTCGTATATGATAGCAATCTGTTGGTGGTTTATTAACTAAAATATTATGACATCGTCTCTATTAAACGTAACCTCAGTTTTTTCATTGACGCTGGTACTCCCATTTTTAGCAACGTTTGTATTTCGTTCCTGTTGTATCGAAAAATTTCAGAAATCAAGTTTGTGAGTTTCGTTACAAAAATATTATATACATCAAGTCTCGGGTTGACAATAGCTCTTAATCTTCTTTGTTTCAATGTTGAAGTAAGAAGTAGATGGATGGAATCTTGCTTAACAAAATGTCTCTCATACAGGTGATATTTTAGGAAAATGAGGTGTATTCTGATAACATAGTTGAATATTTTTACTATTTCTATTTTCCTAACCGAAAGCGCAGGAGACAAAACAAAATTATCGACACAGCTAGATTCCAAGATGTTGCAGAGCTCGAGATGTGTAGTTGAAAAAATGGAAAGTATCAAATAACCATTATGGGATCTCTCTTCAGCTGCAGAGTTACGTGACCAAGTTGTTGGTCTACTCATGAAACATGCCTAATACAAGCAGCTCCTAAATAAATTTTCTTGAAAATAACAATAGATGTTGTTTAGAGAAGTCAGCTCTTCTAACACGTCTTATAATTTTGATCATGAAATTGAAGCGTTCATGGATGTATTTCAGATTAAAGGTTATCACGAGACGAGGCTATTGACGTCATTATGAAATCAGCAAAACAACCACGTAAGCAACAAACACGTAAGCATTTTTCGCTTTTGTTCTCATCATGAAGTAATTATATTTGCTTGTTTACATAGGACTTATTCAAGCATCTAGCCATGTTCAGTGGATGATTATAAGAAATGATTCATCATTTCTTCATAAACGAAAACTTTGCACTCTTACAACTGTGAGTAGATACCATGTGCAGTCATTCTTGTAATAACAAATTCTGTTCATATTTTCCTTGCTAGGAACCAAACAATTTAAAAAATCGAAATTCATTCCGTTTCAATGGTTTGGTTAATAAAAAAGTTATTGGTGTTGAACCAGAAAAAAATGGTAAAGGTGTCGTGTTTTCAACAGGCAAAACAAAATGTATGTAAAGCATATTTTATTTAGTAGCGTATTAGCTTAACCCTCCCATTACTCAGATTCTTCCTGCAACGTAATACAAAAAGTTTGGGGCTCAGTGTTCCTATCCCCTTTCCTTAAGATGACTACGCCGCTAATTTTATTATGTCTTGTAAGGTAAACTGATTTTGAATACGTTTCATTCATTTGTAGATCGTCAAAAACCAGCTAAATCAATCCGAAAAATAACATTTAAAAAAGATGCGCGACGTACATTAACATCAATCCGTCGTACGATTCGAAAACAACGTTATCGTAAAGATCTTAAAATGGTACGTTATATTTAAGAAAAAAGTTCTTAGAAATTTTATATTTTTTATTGTTTCTATTCAGGCTGCCCTACGTCGTGCTAGTGCTCTTCTTCGTGGCCAAAAACCAGTAGTTGTCAGTAAACGTGTAACAAAAACAACATAAATATTTACATCATATAGTAAATGAAAAGAAAAAATAAAGTGCCACAATTATTTTCATTCAATTGTGGTTGTTGATTATGTTTTGTTTGTTTATTTTTTTGTTTTTCATTGGAAAAAGTAAAAGCAATACATATGTATCAACCAAATAAATTTTGAACAAATTACACAGTTCTCAAATAGAATTGTTTGTACTGCATGAGATACTTGACGCTTAGTTTCTCGTCAAATTATGCAAAATGGCTATTTATCTGTTACTAGAGAAAAGGCGAGTTCTTGTTGATTAACCTAATAAAACTGTTAACTGAGTTTTTCGATACGTTAAGTTTCACATTCTCTTTTGGTGTGGTGGTTTCGTTGGAAAGCATGCACTGGTAGTAGACACATATTAATCGAAAGTTTTGGCGATGGGAGGAGAGGGTACCATTCTACATTTTCGGTGGCATTGTGTATAAAAAGTTTTGTTGTGCTAATTAATTTCACTGTCAAACGTTGAATTAACGAGGAAAAACCAAAATATTTAATGCTTTACACGTGTATCGATGATAGAATACTATATCTTATCGCTGATACTCTGAACCTGTTCAGGTCTTCAGAACTCACTGCTCTAGAAAAACTAAATAATAAATAGTAATAAATAGTTTTGAGGTAAATAGATCAGTTTTTAAGTCAGATGTTGAAATTACTACTAGAAAGCCTTTCAAAGGATTTTTACATTGTTGTAACTTTAAATAAAAGTCAACTACCGTTTGTTCATGGTTAAACAAGCCATTTTTTAACTCTACTATAATAAGATAGGATCCGATACAAGTTTGTAGAAGACTCTAGTTTCTTCTCATTCATGATCTGTATGAGTTTGGTGTAACTGAAAGCGTGAATACAATGGATGACAACGTTGCTGGAACGTTTTTTGTCTCGTAAAGTGTTATTATCATAGTACTAGATTGGAGATG
Organism: Didymodactylos carnosus; assembly: GCA_905250885.1. NCBI lineage: Eukaryota > Metazoa > Rotifera > Eurotatoria > Philodinida > Philodinidae > Didymodactylos > Didymodactylos carnosus. The sequence goes on along the minus strand of CAJNOQ010004156.1, from coordinate 7,318 downwards.
TGCAACCCGATCCGACCCGAAGGTTGGGTACGGGTAGAGCAGTTACGGGTACAGGTTCTATTTTTTTTTAATTTACCCGAAAACCGGAAGGCTCTGGTGGAAAAACCACAAAATTTTAGTGGAAAAATACAGGAGTTTAGCTAAAATACATGAAAGTTTAAAAAAGAATTACTTGAAAACGTAATGATAATTCGACATCTTCAGCCGAAAAACAAAAGTTTTTAGCTGGAAAACATAAAGGAGAATATTTTTAGGCATAAATCGGGTATGGGTATAAAGTTCTCGGGTTCGGTCTGGTACAGGTGAAAAAAATTTTCGGGTCGGGTGCGGGTATGAAACTGGTACCCGTGCACATCTCTATACTAGATAGCATAGCTCATCCGATGAAGTTTTACCATTCTACAAAATGGTGTACGTATTTATCGTGATCATATTCTCCTTTTTAAGATTTTGATTATTAATTATGTTAGACGTAGTTATTCATCCATTTGGTGAAGTAGATCCAGAGTTAACCGAATTTATACGATCGAAACTTGAAACACGGTTTAATGTTAATGTCATTATTGGAGAAAATCACAAAACATTACCAGTTGAAATCAACAAAGAGCGAAAACAATATCCCTCAACTCCCATTTTGCGATTTCTTGAAAATTTGAGTACAACAAAAAAACAATCTGTTGCACGTCTTGGAATTGTCACTGTTGATTTATATGTGTCGCATTTAAATTTTGTTTTTGGCGAAGCGTCTGGTAGTACACATGTAGCCGTTTTCTCTACAAATCGTTTAAATCCAACACGTTGGAATGAAAAATTTGATAAACAAAAATTTTTTGAACGTTCATTAGTTGAAGCTGTTCACGAACTCGGACACGCATTTGGATTGAAACATTGCGATAAAACGGATTGTGTCATGTGGTTTTCTAATACTCTTGAAGAAACAGACAGAAAAGGAAGTATTTTCTGTCAGAACTGTATAAATAAATTGAATAAAAATTAAAAATAAATGTTGTTCCATTACTAAGCATTACGGCCGTGTTTTCTTAGTCAAGCATTTTTTTAGTTTTACTTTTATTCTTCATGTATATTACTTTCGAGTTTCTTTTTGCTCGGTTAAATGACCGAATAGATATTTACATTTCTCTCATGAATTTTTTTCTTGAATGATGATTTATTATCCTTGATATGCAGATTCTCGCGATATATAATAAATCAACTATCACAAAGAATTAAATTTTGGTAGTACTTTCGGGTGATTTTTATGAAAAATCCTTTCGAAACCATTAATACTGTTGTTTCATGTTTGTTTGTTCGTTTTTAGACAGTTGTTTTTAAAAAAAGATATTAATATGTCTGATAGTTGCTAACAACAAGTAGGTTTTTCATTTCTTTCTGTTCTGTATGTTTACTCATTGATACTAATTGTCGCTTTTTTCTATCTAGATATACGATTTTCATTAAATTTTTGTGAAAGATATGAATTATCTGCTATCAATAGCGAAATATCATAATATTCAATAGTATTTGCTGATCAATATTAAGCACAAATGAATTATCACAAGTATTCTCCTAGCAGTTGAATTTTTAAAGATATTCTAACGCTGATATTGAAAAATTTGTTAAAATGGTGTAAATATATTTAATGTTAAAGTGTGGGAATGATGGAAGAGCAGAGCAGAATAGATCATCGTTTTCTAAATGTGTTTTTAAAGGAAACAGAATTTTATCTCGTTTTGGGAACAGGATCATAAAACTACAGTGAGCATAAAATCAATAGCTAGCGAGCAGAAAATCAAAACTACAGAATACGCTATTGTCAAGAATTAGTGTGAGATATCATAATTTTCATATTTTATTTATTATTCATTTTTTTAGATGTTATTACAAAACTATTTTCTTTGATGCGTAGGTTTTTTATATTGGACTAAACTGATGTTTTTCTATTTCATTTGTTCACTCTCTAGTAATTTGGAGACGGACGATCACCAAGAGACATGTCTTTTCTCGGGTTCACTAATTGATTATATTTTTCTTTATAGAATTTTTTAATATTAGATCAATCGAACATAAATGGAATCACGTTAGTGTTTCTGCTTGCTGTATCTTCTTGCAACATTTTAAATGCTCACATACAGAGCGGTATACGTAACAACATTTCTTGAATATAAGAACGATTTGTATACTTGTATCTAATTCTAACAGCTATCAGGGTTGTTTTTACATACGATCTATTTAACTACATGTTGTCCCCACTTACTGCAGCATGCTACTAACATCATTAGTAAGTTTACCTTTGAACTTCTCAATAATTTTGAAAAATCGCAAATTTTTCGATAGAGCGACAAAAATCCATAATCAATAAGAAAAATAAAAAAAACAAGAATAACAAGCATAAGACATTTTATGCTCAACGTATGCTATGTTAGACATCCTCCACAAGATAACAAATCTTCAAAGTTTTTACGACGTTCTCTCGCCACGTTACAATTATGTCTTTTCTTCATACGATCGAGTTGATACTTTTTTCCTAGAGACACATGAAACTATGCTCCAGAAGTTCGAGCATTTTTATTTTTGATTTTATATTCGAGAGCATATGAAAGTGGTGTGACACGGTTAAAAAGTTCACCCAAAACTTTGTCTGTTTTATCTACAGAAAAAAGGCATGATTTTCTTGTGCAAGTTTCTACTCTGTTGAAAGTTTCAGCTCGTTCGGTTGCTTTCAGATCGAACCCTAGAAACGTAAGAAAATAGAGAAAAACGTATTCTGAAACACAATTCTCTCAATAGTGGTAATTGGCTCCTGATATAGAGAATCCTTGGTGTTGCAACTGATATAGTTTTTCTTAAAACAATGTCGGAAAGACTTAGGCTGTTCGTCTTTTTCTCTTATTTAAGAGAAAACTCTTGAACGGTGGGAAATCAAAACTTTTAATAATATACTTTTTTCAGATCTTTTATTTTTACCGTTGAAATACAGAATGAATACCGATTTTGTATATTTCTATTTCAAAAATGAACATTAAGTGATTGGTGACATCGCATCTGCTGCTTTTTCAATTTAAAACATGTTTCTAATGTGTAGATGCTTTGCACTGTATGAATGGCTGCTTGATTATCTTGTCAATGCGAAGAAAGTTACTGGAATTTTGATAGAATCATTTATTATTAATGGTTCAGAACTTCTACATATAGTTGTAAAACAAGTTTTCGATGGGGGAATTTGACGTTCATAACAGCAACACGATCTCATGTTCTTCTGTTTTTTACATTTTTTATAATATTAAGTCTGCTTTCTTTATAGTTTTGAATGCGTTTCGTGCTTTGAAAACGGATGAAAATGAGAATGTAAACGAACCAGTATTGAAATCATTTGATCTGAAAGGTGCTGCTGATTATATGAAAAATTGTGAAAATATTATCGTTATGTCGGGCGCAGGCATTTCTACATCAGCTGGTATTCCTGATTTTCGAAGTCCTGATACGGGTTTATATTCACAACTAGAAAAATACAATTTACCATTTCCTGAAGCCGTTTTTCATCTAGAATTTTTCAAAGTAAATCATTAAATCAATTTTTTTTCTCTTATAATAAATAATACAAAAAGATTATGCGCTTTTTAGAAAAATCCTAAACCATTTTTTCTTCTTGCTAAAGAACTTTATCCAGAAAATTTCAAGGTGTGTATCGTAGAATAAATCGTTTTTCCTAAACATGGCAAACGTCGTTTGCTATTTCAGCCCACACCAGCTCATTATTTTATTCGTTTATTAAACGAAAAGAAAAAATTACTCCGTGTGTTTACTCAGGTAAGATTTTTATTAAAAAGTGTAGAGTGAGTGATTACTTATCAATTTTTTAAATATTTTAGAATATCGATTCGTTGGAACGTGTTGCTGAAATACCAGCAGATAAAATTGTTGAAGCACATGGAACATTTTTCACCTCACATTGTATTGATTGTAAAGAAGAATATTCGTTACAGCACGTCAAAGGTAGATTGGATAAAATCGTTGTATATAAGCAAAGTTTTTGATCATTTAATGTTGATATTTATTCAGACATAATATTCAAAGATGAAATTCCAACCTGTTTGTGTGGCGGCATTATCAAACCGGATATTATTTTTTTTGGTGAAAGACTTCCAGACAAGTTTCATACGTTACGAATGAAAGTAAAATGTTTCTTATTGCAAACTATATTATTATAAATATAATATTCATTATCTTATTATAGGATTTTCCGAAAGCCGATTTTCTGATTATTATTGGTACATCATTGATGGTGGCACCATTCAGTCATCTTATCTCAAAGTACGTAACTTTTAATGTGATCAATATTTGCGGTTTTCCTTGTTATCGCAGTCTCTACGCCGATGATTATGTTCCGTTGTATTTAATATCATTTAGTGTGAACAGAAATTGTCCTCGATTGTTGATAAATATGGAACCAGTGGGTATTAAATCAGCAAACATTGTACGTGTTTCTCTTGGCTTTTTTTTCATATTGGCGTACGAATATATTTTTCGCACAATGTATTTTTCTAGTTTTCATCAGAACCATTAATGTTTAATTCAGATAGAAATCGTCGTGATGTCTTCTATCAAGGATCATGTGACGATGGCGTATTTGAATTAGCAAAACTGTTGGATTGGGAGGTACGGATATTTGACAAAAGATACTGGCTGATAATGTTATTAATGAACATAGGTTTTCATTCGTGTAGGATGATTTTAAAAAATTGCTAGAATCTGTTGGTTCATCAGCAGCTCAAAAGAAAGTCGCTACAACGTCGAAACTGGCTGAAGAAGACACGATAACTCCAGCTGTTGCTACTGCTTCTGCAATCTCAAAAAAGTTGTCTAAATCTCATACTGGATCGGAAAAACAAAAAGATCGATCTATATCACCTAAGAAAAACTCACCAAATAGAAACCGTAATTCTCCAAACGGCAGTCAATTGAATGAAGCAATTAAAAATGCTGATGAATTAGCAAAAGAAATGGCAGAAGTAGTATTAGAAGATGGTCAATTAAATGATGACAAAAAAAAGCAGTAAAGGAGAGCTGTAATTAACATAATGAACATTCCACAGTTTTTGTTATTCCAGAAAGATATATTTCTCGTTTTTATTGTTATTGATATGTGATTTTTTGTTCTTATAAGACAAAAATTTGTGTTTTGCGTTTTTAGTTCGAAATGACTCATATACTGATTTTTATGTATCGATTATTTTATGTAAAATTTTTTTTTGCTATTTATTAATAATATCATTCTTATCGTTGTGCCAAATTTGTTTCAAGTCAATATTGGTTTCTTGGTGTCAAATTTTTTACTTGTACTGGAAGAAACAAGAAAGAAAACAGACACTACACTGTGTTAAAGTTTTTATATAGTCAGTGGTCAACATACTATTATGTTTGTTATAGAAAATGTCTTCGCTTTAATCTCTCGGTTCAATTAGTTGTAGGATCACGACAGCAATACGCAATGAACAGAAGTTTATACTGCAGTTTTGACCTATTGAAAAATATCGGTTGTTGGTCCATGTAGAGAATTATTCGTATCGTTTTTGTTGCACCCCGATACTTTCGTTCCGGCTATTCATCTGGGCATTCAGAACATTTTACTTAAACATCAGATTATAGAGAAATGTTGTCTCTACAAAATGAGCAAAAAAACTGAAAACGTATTAGTTTATAGGCAGCGTGGAGACATATCCCGATTAAGATATAAAAAAATCTATATTCCAATCAGGATATAAAAAAAATTTTGTTGCTTAATGTAATTTCTTACTTTCACATTGACATGTTTTTCATCAAATCTAATTAGTTTGAAAGGGTTGTTGCCGTATGCATGAACACTTTTTTCTGTCCATGTCCGTCTATGTCCATCATTTTGTCCGTGGAATGTTCGCATTTTTAAGACAAGTTTTGCTTATGAAAATTTAGTTATATGACGCAACAGAGGATTTGAGCCAGAAGTTGGCTGATACGGAATGAATTTTTTACAATTATCACATTGAACAAAATTTTGAAGAACTGTATCATGATATATGAGAGAAAATGTTTTCCAAGCTCGACTCGATAAGCGACTCCTTCAGATTTCTCAATTTGAATACTTAAGCTCTTTTGTCTAATTAATTCTTACAAATCTTTCTCATTCATTTTTAATGCTATTATGGAGTGGAAAAGATATTTATTGTTTTTTTTCGAGGAAGCAAAAAACGTCGAGATAAACACGTTTTTCTTTTTCCCGTGTAGTAAAAACATGTGCTGAGAGAAGCAGAACAGAAGAAAAAAGATATTGAAATCTGTCTTTCAATACTTGTGTTTATTTATGAAAAGGAAGAAATAGAAAAAGACGGTTGGGGTAGAAAGCGATTAGATCAAGAGTATATCCCATTCTGAGCAATAAAAGGTTAACCACCTATATCCTGATCAGGATATAAATTCGACTAAAATTTGTTAAAAATTTTGTTCGAAAAAATAGTTGCTTGGTTGCTTGACAGACTTTTGATCAAACAACAGAATCCGATGTAGTTCCGATGTAGCTCTTTCTAATGGTGAGATCAATTTTTTCCCATAACATCGTCATTTTTCCCTTAATTGTTTTTACGACAAAATTTTGTATCTTATATCCGGATTGGAATATTAATTGTTTTCTATATATCAGGATATAGAAGGTGTCCCCTTACTGACAGCGGAAACATTCTCCTAAAATCTGATGTTTAAATCAAAAATTTTGAGCAAAAAATTGGTAGAGAAAGTATGAAACAGGTACTGGAAACTCTCAGCTCCATGCTACGCTTTTTTAGAGATCGTCAGGAAGAAATTATTAAGTTTAAAGTTAGAGTTTTTGTACAAACTCGGAGCTTAAAATTTGCTGTACCTTATTTGATATGCACTTAATTATTTATATATTTACTTAAAGGACTGGTGAAGAAAAATAAGAATATTTTCAGACAGCAAATTACGGCACTTTGTTCTCTGAAAAACTTTATCTCTGTCACAGTTATATGAGATTTTTTCGAATCGATTAACTGAAATTGACATTTGTATATATTTCATAAATTATCTCAATATGAAAATGTGGTTGCATATGAACGTCTTGCTAGATTTCCGACATCTATCTATCATCATCATCTATCTATTAATGACATAGAAGGAAGAAAACTAAACAAATCTGACCTCACTGCCTCAGAAAAAAAACATTAAAAACAAAGACTTTTTCTGAAAATCTTCATCGTTTTTTTCATTATGAATCACCATCCACAAGCTCTCTTTTATGTTCTGCTCTTTAACGTGTGAAATTCATGAG
>CAJNOQ010004155.1:0-18222 GCA_905250885.1 Didymodactylos carnosus | reverse complement strand
CACAATTCTCTACAGGATGCGCTGCTTTCCTTTTCTTTTTATATCTTTTTATATAATCAAAAATTCAGTTTTCAGATGATGAGTCATCAAAAAATTAAGTTTTGTCAACTTTCGAGTTCCATAACTTTGCAACGAAAGGATGTATCGAGTAGAAAATTTTTATAGAAGTGGGCAAAGTACTAGGCAAAGCACAGGAAAAAATTTGCTCAAGCGAGTCTCTTGTAACCTGAGTTATTATAGAAACATATCTAAACAAGTGATTGTACTAGAAAGTTACGTTTGTCTTATATTCAGTATGAGGTATATCATCTGACCATTAATTATCTCATAGGAAAAACGATAATTATCTAAAAAATATAAGATGCACCTGAAGCAGAGTTCGAGCGGAATTTAGTTGTCGACGTCTTACACATCGTTCGATAGAGAATTGCGCACTGATCACGAATATGCGTTCCCGGTCTCTGAAAACTCGCTGAGACAATTGCAAAATACTCGGAAGAGGTCAAAAACGCGGTTATTTTTCAATATTTGCAATGGTTAGATTCGTCGGTTGCCCCTCTTCAAAACAACGGCCCGCTTTCTTTAAAATTCCATTTCCTCGCTGAGAAAAGGCGACTTTACTTGGAAAAATCGAAATTCTGACCCTAATTCGCAATTTTATCCAACAGAATTCAACTTTCACGCAATGAAAATATCAAATTCGGAATCAGCGTCGAAAATCGAGTCGAATGATATATATTTCAAAATTTTCGACGAATAATAGATAATCGTTTCAGAAGTCCGTTACGACAGGAATGAATATAATGTTTTGTTTCGTCAAGAATGCTACCAGGGGGATTGAGAGTGAGACAAATATCGGTATCTGATGGAATTTGAGATCAAACTGCACGTATGTGTGTCTCAGCATTTTTGGACAACTTCCATTTTCCCCAAAAATCTCCGTCGGGAAGTTTGAAAAAATCTATTTTTAATTTACATTCTATAGATTACATTCATTGTCCTTCTTCCTAACAAACAGTACCGGACTTGCCCATGACTTGGTCTGGTCAGGCCCTTATCGGTTAAAATTTTAATTTGTGTTTGTAACTCTTCTAATTCTGACGGACTCATTCGATAACCCTGTGTTTTTATTAGTGATGCTGTTCCTGTATCAATTAGGTGTTCAACTCCACGATCTAGTAGTAAACGATCTAGGTAATTCTTCTTTAAATACATCTGAATATTTATTTAGCAAGTTCTCTACCCATTTTGGTTGTCCTGATTTGTCTTTTTTACTTGTGTCTCTTGGAAATACTGCATAGCATGTTTCATACTGTTTCTTCCGAAATCCACGTTTTAATTTAATGGCTGTTATTAATAGACATTGGCTATCTTCTATATTAGATGTTGGTGTGGATGGTTTAATTTGTGATTTTAACGTATATGTTTTTTGGTCTTTACGTATTGTTAATGTATCTGTTGTTCAATTAATTAATGGATTGTGTTTAACCAACCATGGTTTACCTAACAAAACATCGAAACAATTTAGTGGTAATACATATGCCTGTAAACTGTCATTAAATTTATCTAATTTTATATCGATATTAACTGTACCATGTGAATAAATAACAGAATTATCAGTCAATTTTACTGCTTGTTTTATTGTTTACCTTGTGGAAGATACATTACCAACTCTGTTTCTCCCATCAACTCATCTACAATTCTCGGATCTTGATACGAATTATCTAATCTGGTTTCTAATTTCTCGGATCCAGGTTCTGTCTTCTCGGTTCTTAGTCCGCGGTTCACGATTCTTGAGTCTTGATCATTCGGTTCATTCATAACGAACGATTTCTGGAGACATGACGATAACTTCGATGCATATGCTGCTACAGGCTTCACATATGCGACTGTACGTTTTTTGAATGTATATCTTGTTGTGTTGACATTGATGATGATAAACGATCATTATTTTTATCAGGACAGTCAAATGCTCGATGACCTCCAAGATGACAATGAAAACATAAACCATTCTTAATGTGATGTTCTTTTGTTGCTTGATGCATTCGTTGATAGCATGATTGTTGTGGTTGATTTCTATATTTTGTTGATTTAATCATATTTAGTTCTACTGATGACGGTGCTGATTTATCTTGTTCATCGTATACTGTTGCTGTTGTAAATTGTTTAGAAAAATGTACCGTATCGTATGTTATGGCTACTTGTATTGCATCATTTAATATTGTAGGTGCACGATAACCGACTTCAGCTTTTGTACGTCCTCGTAAACCTTTTTGAAAATACATCACCTTATCCATCTCGTTCATACTATCATTTGTCCCAATATATTTTGAAAATCATAAACATATGTTTGCGCATTTCCTGTTTGTCTTAATGAACGTAGTTGTCGACGTAACATTTGTTGATGGTGAGGTGCTTGAAAATTAGATTTAATCTTGAGTTTATTGCATTTTGATTTTCTTGAATATTATTAACAACTCTTACTAGCCCTTGAAGCAATTGGGCAAAATCAGCATTATTTGCAAATGGTCTTTCATCCTCATATTCCTTCTCCTGTTCAATGTTTTCTAGGTTCATGGTTCCAATAAACTACTCGCTGCTACCAAAATGTTGTGAAATAAATTGTTTATTGGAAAAAGAAGAAAAGTGATCAAAAGAAAATCTGTGTCTTTACTTGTTCAAATCAGATAAAAAACCTCACTATTTTCGTTTTTTTCCTTTCTGGTTCTTTTTGTTGCTGAGGAGACCTATAACTGCTAGCCGAAAGACAAATGTACATTAACAAATTATACTCAGAACAATTGAAAAAGTTTTTAAAAACCATCTTGCAGGTTTTCTAGAGATATGGCTTCTAGAAAACCCTTTTCTGCGGCAAAAAAACAGTGATAGTTTTCAGAGACGCGCTTTTCTGGTGTAGGTAAAAAACGAAAAAGCGAAACCACCTCTGTCAGTGCCCACCACCACCCCTTGACTGTTTTCTACCTTAGATGTTACTGGTCAAGTCACTGATGAGCTAATCTGTCCAAGTGCCAAAACGTTTGAGATAAGCGAGTCGTTTGAGTAGAAAGTTTTGCTACGCTTTTTTCTTTCTCTCGCTTCTCAAAAAGTTTTTATGATGTTATTAAAGTATCGAGTTTTAGTGTGCAAAGGATAAAATGATGTTTTGTTAGTTTTTCTCTCTCGTCTCTCTCGAAGCACAGCCAAAAATTTCTTCTGCAACAATTCACTAGTCTAAAACGTTTCAATACAGGCCGATCAATTTATTTTGAAACGATTTGCACGCAGTTTTTCTTTACAAATCGTTTCAGAAAAAAAGTTCCTTACTATACCAAACGATAGACAATTTAATTCTCTACAAGATTATATATTCATTTTTAAGACACATCTTTGAAGTTTGGCACAGTAAGTCTAACAGGAAAAGTTCCAAATTTTCTAATTACACGACGCAGTTTTAAAGTGCAACCTGCACTCTTTTCTTAATTGCTTATAATGAGTATAGAAAGATTCGCAATAATTTGATTACACTTAAATGGTCAAGAATCCCATTCTTTACAAAAGCGTTTACTTGAAGGAAACTTATTTCAATTGGCTTTAATACATAAACTTCCAAGTCCACCGAAGTTTCCAGCACTAAAAGGAAGTTTTGACCATTTCAGTATAAAATCCAAAGTTCAAATCATTAGTTTATAGACCAAAAAATGCAGAATTTTGTGCTCTATTAGACTGTGTAACTTACAAATAAATCTGCTACTTTTTTTACCTGAAAAACTAGGGAATACTGGTTGTCGCTAACGCTCGTAAGATGTCCGAAAAATAGGAGAACATGACCTTTCTTAAAGACTCTTTTTCGCTCTGAGTTCATCTAAAAACTCATTGTTTGTCATTAAAAAGACATCATATTGTAGAAAATTTCTTGCTGAATTTTTCGGTATACCTTCTTTTGTTGAACAAATGATTTTTAGCGAAGTTCTGCGCAAAAAATCGATTTCTTGAAGGTAAATTTGAGAAGTTTGAAGCTTTTCCTGTTAGACTTACTGTGCCAAACTTCAAAGATGAGTCCTAAAAATGAATATATAATCTTGTAGAGAATTAAATTGTCTATCGTTTGGTATAGTAAGGAACTTTTTTTCTGAAACAATTTGTAAAGAAAAACTGCATGCAAATCGTTTCAAAATAAATTGATCGGCCTGTACTTGGAGAGATTTGCTCAAGGGCTGCACTCTTTCAAATAACTTTTTCGCCGGAACTGATCAGAGCATATCTAAGTCTATGCGAGGAGTGCCGGCCCTGATGGTAAGGCGAACAGTTCCTAAAACATAAACTTTCAACAGATTTTGAACAATTTCAACGAAAAAGTTATTTGAAACAGTGTTAGAGGCGCCAAAGAAGGACGAGCACGGAAGCTAAACATTATAAATCAGCACACAGTGAAACGGACAATTCATCGAGCCCTAAACTAAAAGAGCCACTGTATCAGGTATCTGTTTCCTCGTCCAAAGGCGTTTTCAAATCTTGAAAAATTTCACTTTCAATTTTTGCCCAAATGTCCACGTTGTTCCCCACTGTGAGAATGTTCAAAAAACAACTGGCCGAAATGTGTGATTGCGCAAGGTTGATATGACTGATAACTATTACTCAATCTCAATTTCCTTTCACTTTATGTATCATTTCTACGTTCTGCTACTGTCGGGGTCCGAAGTCCGAAGCCATTCGAGTTACCGTATACAAGGTTTCAAATATCCTAACCATATCCTCGAACGCAAACCACGACCTCAGTTTTTATTTCGACAAGCATTTCTTCTTCGAAAAAGGAAATGAATGTAATCTATAGAATGTAAATTAAAAATAGATTTTTTCAAACTTCCCGACGGAGATTTCTGGGGAAAAATGGAAGTTGTCCAACAATCCTGAGACACACATCGATCAATTCAGTTTTTGATGCTGATTCTAAATATAACATTGATTTTCCAAAACAGTGAAAGTTTGACGGTGAAAACTGCAAAATAAAAATGAATTTCCTTGTTTTTGCTAGCTGCTTCAAAAAAACTTATTTTCTCGACAACCGAGCAATATTTTCCGAAAATGATGGATAACGTATTTCGTGCTATTATGGCGAGTAGAATAATATAAAAATATTGGCTTCATCTCCTATCTAGAGAGACTTGAAGCTTTCTGCGCCAATATGAACGGGGTTTTGGCCACCTTGAACACTGCACATTCTCTCTGCGTACTTCTTCGACTAAAAACACTACTATGTACCACAATATTACCGTATATCAGAATATCAAAACTTTTTTGGGATTTTGGCTATTAGTGAAAAGCTAAAATGTTTTAGGTCATATCATATTTGAATACATGAAGTATGTACTTTGTGCATAAACAATAGAAAGATATTTGAACGAGAAAGTGTAAACTACAATTATGATCACAATAAGTGAAAATTGACAATACTGCAATATTTTAATGAATTTAACTTGAACTAATTTAATAGTACAGTATTGTGTTTTAAAGATGGAAAAAGTATTCAATGTCGGAAAGCCAGATGTTTCTAACAGATATTCTCTCCACTTTCAGTACTGGAATCTTATTTGCCAAACAGGAAATCAGAGTTCTACTGTGTTACAATTTTATGTTCAAAAACAATATTCTTGTTTATTTAAAATCCAAAACATGTTTAATACCCATTAAGGGACTTAAAAAGAAAAATAAGACAATAAAAACATTATACAAAATCCAAATATACCTCGTAAAAAGAATTATTAACACATACAAACAAATACTCACACATACTACTCTATTACCATTAAAATAAGAATTAGAAATAAAATAATATAAAAAGTAAAAACTATGACGGAATTAGAGCACATCTTTTTTTATCAAATTCAACTCACCTAGTTCAAATAGAAAAAAAAAATTAAATAGTTGTCATATAACAGAATTATATGTAGAATTGTTTTAATAAGAGAACAATTCGTTCACTAACATGTTAACAACACGGTAATGTACAAAAGAAAGCAAAACTGTGTTTATAATACAAAAAAAAACAAAATGAAATGTTAAAAAACGGAATATCTGAAGAAAGTTATTTTCCTTGAGCAAATAAATAGATTAAAAAAGAGTAACGGTTAGTATCTGACAACTACACGTTTTGTAGTGAGAAAATCCTATAACCTATTAGAAACCTAAAAATAGAAGAAATAAAAAAAACGGAGATAATTAACCGTTTGTACGAGGCCAAGAATCTAATCCGAATAAAAGTCCAAGTATAAGCCCAACACCAAATATAACACTAATTACACATAGGATAAGGGCACGTTTATTTAATTTATTTGATTCTTCAATAAAACCATCTTTACATTTCGTTTGCGCTTTTCGAGCTAGACCAAAGGCAATTAAACCTGAAAAACACAAATAAGTGTCTAAATATATACGTAACTATTGCTAGATCACAAAAAAAAGCTCGAGACTTATTTTAATCTCGATCAGAATTCACATATGAATCTTTTCCCTTTCATACCGGTCAAGATACGAGAATTAACTTACCAGTTGGAGGAAATAAAAATATGCATAAGACTGCAAACCATCGCCAATCACTTGGATGTTTTGGTGCACTTGGATCAAACTTTTTTCGTCTTTCAACAACAGTTGCTGTACTACTTGCATTTGATATTCCAGATGATAGCGTTCGAATGGTAAATGTACTTGAATATAATGGGTTGGTTGGACGTACTTGAGGATACTCACTGTAAGTTAACTTTGATGTTCGAGATGTTTTCGAACCAACAGATTTTGTATCGCCATCAGAGGTGCGATTTTGATGAACGGGTGATGATGGAGAACCGAAATAATCGAGTTTTATTGTGTTATCTGACGTACTGCTTATGGATGACATCTAAAAATCAATCATTCGAAGGAATATTAAAATAAATGCAAGGTAATAATACATCGTATTTCCATTGTGTGATTTAAGTTACCTATCTATTATTTTGTTACAGAAAATCAGATAGAAAGAACGGATAAAACAAGATATGAGCTTATAGTCTGTGGACCGGTGAGAAAAAGTTTCTTATTTCGTTCACTTTTCTTGCTTTGGAAAAACGCAATTGATTGGATGAAAGTTCTATAGAAATAGAGCTGTAAATCAAGATTCTCAAGTCTGTTTCTCTTTTGAATGAATGAATGATTTATTCACGAAAATTGAGAGTCATCAAAGGTCTCCGACCTATAATAACAATGACTCGAGCCAAACAACAAAAAAAAGCATCTATAAATAAAAAAATAAAAATAAAAAGTAAACTAGTGTACGAAACAAAGAGATAGTAAAGAAAGAATAACAAAAACAAGAAAACAAAATTAATAAGAGTGACAGCACTGGGTTTGTTTTTAACTGTAAATAAGGCTATGTTCTACTGGAAAGATGCTGAGATAAAGCTATAACGAAGATGAACGAATGACTGATTCTGGAAGATTACTTCAGTCAGTGAAAGTTGAATGAAACAAGGAAGACGTAACTGTTTGTGGAGAAAAACAGTTTACAGGAGATAGAATACGAACATATTTGGAATGATGACAACGTAAGGAAGAATAATAAGGACAAAGAACATTATAAAAAAGCCTCTGATGGAGCTAATCCGAAGACACGACTCAGTGCACCCAGCGTGCACCGACAAACAATGTCACAGGCATGTTCATTCCATCTAAGATCGTGTGAAACAAGAACACCAGGATGACGAACAGAAGACACCACAGAAAGAGGGACATTATTGAGATACAGTTGATTGTAAACAAGCGGAAAGAGATCAAAAGAAGAAGGAAGCCAAGAACATTTGGACACATTGAGAGACATGAGATTAGTAGAAGACTAATTAGAAATACAACTGATACACTTTTGAACGTGAGAGAAATCAAGGAGATTAGAAGAATAAAGAGGTGCAATTAAAAAGACAGGTACAATCATTCGCAAAAAGACAGATTTCACAATTTTTTGGAAGATAAAGAGGCAACTCATTAATAAAAGTAAGAATTAAAAGCGGCCCAAGTACACTGTCTTGTGGAACGTCAGAAGGAACAGGAGAAGAAGAGATAGAAGCATGCACACGCACACACTGTAGATGGTTAGAAAGATAAGACAAAAGAGAATAAATAATATAATAAATACAAATAGCGCTGAGAAATATAGAAGAGAACTAAGAGAGTCTACACTAAAATTAAAACTTAGGCCTCTGCTCAATTATAGCAAAACCTTTTATAGTCCTATCCGCATTTAAACATACCTTTACTCACATCTACGATGTAGGATCCGATTATACCTGAAAAAGTGCCTGACGGTTGATTTTTAAAAAAATTCTGTAGATAAAACTAATGAGAAGGTTTCGGTATAATTGAGCAGAGAGCTTGTTTCCAGTTCTAACGTATACTCTAACTGAGAATAATTAGTCGAACGCTACAGTTTTACCATGATATCTCTACATCTTAGTGTCCACATGACAGTGTAGATATGCGGGTATCGACATAAGCAGTCAGCGTTTTCTTTTTCTTCATATGATCATGATTTGCTAGAAAGAAACTAATCGAATATATCTGTTGTCGGCCATGGAAAACGAGTCGAATCCTTCAGTTGTCGGCGATATTCTATGAGTGACTAAACGTGTCATTTTTGAAATTGTTCAGCCGCAATTGGTCAGCGACCGACATAAAAGCGAACATAATTTGGTCGCCGTATGGAGTCCTCGAAACATAGAACGAAATATGAACGTTATTATTTGCGCAATCTCGTCTCAGTTTAAATTTCGCGGCATTTGAAATGTAAGTTTAAGATCAGCTAACTAATAAAATATATTGACCTTAAAAATATAAATAAAAAACTTTCTTTGTTTCGCAACTGAAACAGGAATAACCAGAAGGCCATGTTGAGAATCATTGCACTATGAGTGATTTCTTAGTCAAGAACCAAGTAAAAAGTCCTTCGGAAGCTTTTGGCTTTTCTCTAAGTTTTTCATTAGCATGTGGATTTTCTATTAGTTTGTTCAAGTGACTGTCGAGAATAGTATGTGTCAATCTTTTGATAGAAGACTAATGGGGCCAAAACTATAAACTTGGAAAAACTTTTATAGAATTGGTCAGGGCGACGGAATGGTTGGAAAACTGTAGGGGCAGATTTTTTTTCTTCTGTAAAGTCAACGAAAACTATCAGAGTATTTTTACATCATATCACAACCTAGTGCCTAATGCCTCTAGAGCTGTGGGGGCGACGTTCCCATTGGTCCTATGGTTCCGCCGCCTCTGAAATTGGTAATTTTTCTATACTACATAACTCGGAAGACAAAACGGTGATTGTCTCTCATAAGTGTGACTTTATCGGAACCTTCGGAAGGAGGAACTTTTAAAATCCGAGCGACTCTCTGTGAACTTCCATGCAGAGCAGAATTCTACAAGATTCCCGTAAGGTCTCTTTGTTCGAAAGTCTTTCAAAATTCCTTTTCAGCTAGGGTTAGTTAAAAACAAAAGCAGACTTCTACACTAGGTAGACCGTCCATAATCATCGCAAATTTCAGTCATTGGCCAATGAGTATGAACGGAAATGGATGAAATATACTTGCTCATGAACTCTGAACACAAGGAGAACGAATGTACTTCGTTTAAGTCGACAAAAGCTCTCTGTTTACGCTAAAGGAGGAAAACTAGTATAAAGAGCTTGCCAGCTTAGGGTAAGAGGCTTATGGTGCTTCATCTGACAGAAGACTTAGTTTATTATAGATTTATATGGTATCTTCAAGGTTTTACAACAAACATTTACAAAATCACCTCTCGTCTTGGTCGAAAGTATAGTAGTTTCCTTAACGTTGCCATGAAAACTTGTTTTGCGCTCTAGTTACTGTTTAACCCTTTCCATTCGGCAATTTCTAAAACACCATATGGGCGCATTCGGCTGGAAAGCGTTAAATAACATGTTCAAGAGAACTGCAGAATGGAATGACGTTTTGTCAGCATCAAAGGATTCAATTTCAATTCGAAAATTGAATTCTCAAGCTTCATATATCAACATTATCGTTTTTGAACGCGCCCCTTTTCTGACAGAAAATTTCAGAAAAACACTACTAGATGACAAAACGATTGGCTATAACCATGACGATTACAACCTGAAGCTGTGTGACTCATACAGTGTCGTGGACTGTTAGATTTCTCTTAGAGAGTGCTGAAATATAACACTTATACTGTCTTTCTGTAAAATACTCGGAAAATGTGTCTTGTTCTATTCTTATTTCGCTAAATAATTTTTAAAAATTTAAAAAGACGATAAGATTAGACTAGTGCAATCTCAGTTATTTATTTTCTGGATTTTGATCTTAAAGCTTACGAAAAGAGAAGAGACAACTAAAATTCGGATATTGCTTAACGGAGTACTGTCGTCCAAAAGCTTTGTGAAGAAAAAATCTTTGTTCTTTTTCAGATAAATCATGACTCTTAATCATACTAAATCTTCATCAGTGAGCCAAAAATCTCTTCATAAAACGAAGTCTACGACTAGTAATGGATCATCGTCGTGTGCATTTATGTTCAATTGTGAAGATGACATTGGATTTGGTACAGTTAAAAAACGCGGATCTTATTGTCGACAAGAGAAAAGTCTTGGAACATTAACAAGACGATTTATGGTTCTACTACGTCAATCGAAAAATGGTACACTCGATTTGAAACATGTACGTACTAACTTAACTACTTAATATTTCTGATTAAGATGTCATCGTCATTTTAGGTAGCCGATGCATTAGCCACAAAACAAAAGCGTCGTATATATGATATAACAAATGTTCTTGAAGGTATTGGACTTATCGAAAAACAATCTAAAAACACGATCAAATGGAAGTATGTGTTTTTGTTATTTATAAAAGAGAAATTCTTTTTCTAATGCTGCTGTCTAATTATTAGGGGTGCGATATCTGGCGATAATACAGTTGAAGCCTATCAACGTTTAAATCATAAACAGATTCAATTACAAGAATTAGAAGATGAGTCAGCATTCTGGGATGAAAAACTTCGTTTAATTGAAAAAAGTATTCAAAACACATTGACAGATGATACACTACAAAAGTATGTGTGATGTTAATTATTTTTAAAATCTATTTATTAATCGAAGATGACTATTTTTAGTTTAATTTATGTTACACATGAAGATCTTTCTCAAGCATATAAAAATGACGACATTATGATTCTTGCCGAAGCATCTGCTGGAACAGTGATGAGAATTAACGAAATTACTGTTAGTATCATAATATGTTCCTATACTCTTCTTTCAATGTCGTTAAATTCATTTTCAGAAGGGTGACAACTCTTCACATCAAATACATATTCAAAGCGATAAAGATCCAGTTTGTTTGAAACTTCTAAATCGTGATGTACCAGATAATTCTTCAAAGATTAAAAACAGTCATAATTTAGATGAAATGGAGGTTTGTGTAAATATATACTGAATTACTGAATCTAATAGTTTTTGTATTTCTTAGAGTTCTCCTCATCACGAAACTTCATTCGATTGGACAGGTACGTAACTATTGTTAGTGTTTTTTTATCAGCATAGCAAAATCCTATGAGGGAAGTGTTCGTTATATTTGTCTTCGCTCTTTTAGTGCCGCTCAATGCATTTATTCCATTGAGCGATTTGCCAGAAAATGATGATTATCGGTTTCAAATGGAACAAAATGAAAGCGTTTGTGATCTCTACAATAGTAATGATTAAAAAAGCTCAATATAATAATTTGATGGTGGATTTGTTTTTTTTGAATGATCTCTTCATGAATAAACATCCGGTCCGTTATCAGGACTATACACCAATGAATATTTAATTGTACTTTTCTTTTACCTCTTTTTGCTGGTATATTTGTGATCTTTTGTGTCTGTATACAACTTCTTTTAGTATATTTTTTGTTGGTTTTTTAACTTATTCATTTGTACGACTATTAAAAGCTAAATCGACTTCATATATTGTCTCTTTCACGTAGAATATTGATATCAATGAGCTAAGATGTTTTATAGAAGTGTCGAATCTCCTACGAAAAAAAAAGCTTTTCCACAATCGTTCTGACATCAAGCAACTATCAATAACTAATGAAGATTATTTCTGAGACTACAATAATCAGAGTGAGGTAAGTAAAAGTGAAAATCAACTGAAATTTCTGTTGTACAAAAACCCGCATTAATACTTATTTAGCCTGTAATTATTGTTATCATTATAGTCACTGCTGTTTAATCTTTTGTTAATTAGAAGATTCGGTACTGCAGTATTCGACATTTCTCTCATGAGGAACAACCGAGGAAGTCGAAAAAGCATTTGAAATATCACAAGTATACCGAGATATATATTTCTATAGGCGTCGATAAGCAAAACTTTGACTGAAAAATAATTTTGCCTTTTCTTACTTTCTTTAATCAGTACTTTTTCAGCATCAATAAGCGCCAGTGCACGAAAAATTTATCATTTTTTTTCTTCTTATAAACTTTATTTATTTGAGAAAAGAAAAGGACATAAAACAAATTCTAGATATTAGTCTCATTACATGTTCAGAAGGTACTTTTATAAGATGCTGAGAATCCTCAGAATAGTATTGCTATCACATAATAGACAAAACAAAAAAGGAAAAAGTATCAAAAAACGAAGAAAAAATTTGAAAGACGATATCTGATCAAAATGACAAAAAAAATCCCGTTTGAGCCACTTGCTCAAACAGACCATCTAACATGGATCTAATATTTTTTTATAAATTCACTATTAAATCTCTGCAGGACGATAAAATAAAATGTCGAAGTGAAATATTATGCGAAGATCTGAAATGAAAACAAACCTAAAACAGTTGTGTTTCTTTCATTGCTTAGCCCTATGAGACATCAAATTCGAGCAAATAATGAAACACAGTCTGCCAGCATTCTAAGAACCGAATTGTTCGATGGTGGTGTTTCAGTAGTCTGTAGAACTCTTATTCAGTGCATTTTTCTTGCAGCTTTCTTCAAATAAAGCTTTTATCAAACCAAATCACCACTTTAATTCGTCATTCATATGCACAAATCTCATGTCTTTCTAGTTTGAAAAACTAGCTTCATTTTTCTGTTCATTTCATCTGGAATTCTTTCAACAAAAATAAAAAACAATAAAAAAAAGATAAGACGTGATAAATGCGATTGTCTTCATGTATTAACATCTAAAGTGCCTGTTGCAACTAACATAGGCAGTACGCATTGAACAATTGGCTTTCTGTATATGCTTATATAAGATGCATCAATTCAAAAAGATAGCATGTTTTTTCTTTCGTTCATGTTTTGCGATAGTTGGTTGGATAGCACTCATCAAGTTATCTAGGAACAACTCGATTTCACATTTCCGGAAGGCATTTTCTTATGACAACATTTTTTAGAATATTGGTTTTTTAAATGGGCAAACGTGAGGAAATATTTGAATAATAAGCAAAATGTTCGTGTTTGGTCATCTTTTAAAGTTCCAAAACCATTTTTCTTATTTTCCATTGAAAACTGAGTTTGAAATTGACTGGCGGCCTCTTTACCATTTTGCTCGTGCTTTGCAGATTCTGAGTCCACTTAAGCTTCTAAAGTTTCCCATAATTAGCTTTCTCGACTCAGTTTTCAATGGAAAATAAGAAAAATGGTTTTGGAACTTTAAAAGATGACCAAACATGAACATGTAGTTTGTCATTCAAATATTTTCTCATTTTGCCCATTTTTAAAAATAAATATCCTAAAATGTCTTTCGAAAATATGAAATCCAGTTTTTTCCAGATAACTCGATGAGCGCTATCCAACCATGGTGAAACATGAACGAAAGAAAAAACATGTTATCTTGTTGATTTCCCGCACCTTATATAAAAATAAATCGATTACTAGTAAGAATATCCAAAAAACGACCAACATTATACTGTAAATCTCTATTCGAGACATTATTCTAATATTCCGATTGTACCAGATGGATCTGAACTATGCATTACGTCGTACAATCATTGGTTATCCGATCATAAATAGAAAAAACATCTGGCACCTCTTTATTACGATGCATTTTGTTAGTATCTGTTTCGTTTATTTTGTTTGATTCACGTGTCTGTTTTCCTGTTTGCTAATATCACTAACTTCGTAGCTAGTGTAGCATAGACATTTTTTTAGTTAATAATTTGTACATTAATGTGTTACCGTACAATTATATTGGAAATAATTTTATCTAAAAAAAACTTCTGGTTAATGTGCATCTAAAAAATAACCCAAGAAGACGAAAACCTTATCTATAAAGCTACGGAAATCCTATCTCTTTTGGTATTAAATGTACAGGCGTCCATACTACAATATATTTGAGACATGATATTTCGAAGAAAAATAAGTGGTACGTCATTTTTTACTCTTTCCTCCGCTGACGTGGCAACTGAGCCTCAACTTAAACTTAAGTTTATCTCTCAAAATGATTGAACGCATCTTACGAATTAAAAATACTTTTTCTAAAATTTACACTTATCGAAAGTGTTGCTACGTAGGGCCATGTCCAACATATTCTCCTCTTTAAAGTGTGTTTTATGATCCATCAATTTCTATTAGTTATGGTCTTTGTCCAATAAAATTCTTTCTTTTGTCGTGTTACACGATTGTGTTGTGATACCTTCAACTAGATTTCTTTTTTAACAACCGGATTTCTTTACTTTATTTTTCTTCGTTTTGTTTCAGTCTCGTTCATTTGTTACTGTTCAATTGTCCGGTGGTGTTGTTTGGTGATGATCTTTAGTATGATGTCCTGATTAATTTTCATGTTTAATTTTGAATATTGATTACTCGCTCTCTCATTCTCTCGTGTTTACTTGTCTATATTTATTTTTACTCATCAATATCTGAACGTCTTAATGTACTCTTTTATCCAACTCCAGAAGTTATTATTATTATTATTATTATTATTTATTGTTTCGTGCATGATTTGTTATCATCAAATAGTTTAATTTTTTTTATACATTTTTCTTGTTCAATTTTATCGCATGAATTCTACAACTGATAAACGTGAGCCGGATCCCGATGCCATCAAAATGTTTGTTGGACAGATTCCACGTAATATGTCAGAAAATGATTTACGTGATATTTTTGAAAAATATGGACAAGTTTATCAATTAAATATTTTGAGAGATAAAAATACATCGAATAGTAAAGGATGCTGTTTTGTTACATTTTATACGAGAAAAGCAGCACTTGACGCACAAAATGCATTACATAATTTAAAAACTTTACCAGGAGTAAGTAGATCGTACCTTTTCTTTTAATATTTTTATTTTTTCTACGTTGTTTTCTTTTATTTTAGATGCATCATCCAATTCAAATGAAACCAGCAGATACAGAAAATAGAAATGGTTTGTAGAACTGTTATTATATAATAAAAAATAACAAATCAATTTTTGTTTTTTTTGTTTTAGAACGAAAATTATTTATTGGTATGATATCAAAGAATTTAGATGAAGCAAGTATAAGAAATTTATTTTTACCCTATGGAAATACAGAAGATTGTACAGTGCTCAGAGACACAAGTGGTAAAAGTAGAGGTTAGTATCGATATATACGAGAATAAATTTTTGAGAGGATAAATAATTCTTATATAGTAGATGATTTACTACATTTTCTTGTATAACCACCAGTGATTTTAGACCGCTAATTTGATTTTTCTGAACGCTATAGATCAGTATCAAATGTGGTCGTTTTTATCTGTAAGGAAAAATATGTGTTCTATTAAAATTGCTTTCTCTGACGGTTTATATTCTTTTCATGATCTTTGTTTCGATGAATATTAATTTCACAAATTTGTAGTCATTCTTTTCTCTCATCATGATTACTTTTTGTGATAATTTTTAGGATGTGCATTCGTTACATTTCAAAAACGACAGTGTGCATTGAATGCTATCAAATCCATGCATCAATCACAGACAATGGAGGTAAATGAAGAAAATACCCAAAATGAAGGATGAAGTTAGAAAATTTTTATTTTGATATTAGGGTTGTTCATCTCCAATGGTTGTTAAATTTGCAGATACGCCAAAAGATAAAGAAACGAAAAAAATGCAACAACAAATTACAAATACAAGTGGAATAATGCAACAATTAGCAGCTGCATCAACATTAGTATGTGTATTTATTGTTTTAAAAAAATCAAAGTATTAGGGAAGAGAAAGAAAAAACGTTTTTGTTTAGATGAATCCAACACAAATGAATACGTATAACTTAATTCCTGAAATCGGTAAGTTAAGTTTATTTAAAATGTTTAATCGATCTAATATCTTTAATTTATTTCTAGGAAATTTAGTATTTCTTCAGCAATTATTAAAACAATACGGATTTTTAGCTAATAATGGATCTGGTGAGTTAATTACGAATATTTTTATAGATCTAGATTAGCTCAAATATTGACCATTTTCAAGTTAGTATCAGAATAGTGCGGTTACTTGTATGAATTATTCAAAGATAGTATTAGGATCCAAAAATCTAATTCAAATTGCTCAAGAAAAATAAAATAAATTCAGATTTTGTCTTACAGAAAATAGAAAAAATGCTCGTTTTTTGAATGTTGGCAAATCGTTATTAGTTCAAGAAGGTGTTAAATTAAATCATCTCGATTGGTTCTATTGATGTCTTTTTCTGTTAAAACTCAGTAATTGATATTATGAATTTACCTCATGTTGTCTTTATTAAAATGATTTTTTTTTACACAAAAATATACACAAACTTTTTTTTATCCATATTGTTTAACTTATCTTCATTAGCGATTAATTTTCCTGCTCTTAATAACTTATTACAAATGTTGAATTCAACTGGTAATAAACAGCTACCAGGTGGAATTACAAATAGTCCATCGAATATGGGTTTAAGTTCACAAAATGGTAGTACTCAGTCGTTGAATATACCTACTCAAGATACTCTATGTGGACCACCACATCAAATGAACTCACCACGTCAAAATACGAATAATCAACCCAATTATACTGATTCAGCGTTATACTATGCGAATAATGGAGCAATTAATGGAAATGGACCAAATAACTCACCTACCGTAGCAGCATCAAATAGCGGGTCTCTGTCCCAAGCATCACCTTTTCAACATCATCTATGTAACAATGGAACTAGTCCCGTTCAAAATGGAGGCGCAGGTGGTAAGATGAAAATAATCATTATTTTCCAGAATAAATTTAATTTTATAATTTTTTTATTTTTTAAGATGCTGCACAAAATCTCCAAGGATTAGCTGCATTATTACAACTATCCCATAATGCGGGTAAGTTATTAATGGGTGTACCAGAAGAAATGGGTCACTTAGTATTTCGCCAATATTTCTGTCACTTTTCATTGTCAAGACTCGAACTTCTTTATAAAAGATTCCCCGTTCAATTCTCTACAAAAACTATATTGAACATTTTTTATACATGGTATAAATAACGGAATATGGATGAAATACTGCGAAGTTCTAGTCTTCATTACTTTGTAGCCTAAAAAGCGGTTTTTAAATTTTAGTCCTGGGCAACTTTCGATATAAGATAAGAGAAAATGACCATTTTGTAGCCCTTGAAAAGCTCTATCAACTGGTCATATTAAACTTTTCATTATTACGACTGGTTGTAGGAAAATGTCTTTTCTTTTATCAATTTTACCAAAAATCATTGGCTTTCAACCCAAGGGGGAATTAGCGGATTCCGGGAATCCTGGAGTTCGGTAAGAGTCTGGGAGTGTGTTAGAAGTTTAGGAGTGTCACATGGGGTCCAAGAGTCCACTTCGGAGTCTGGGAGTACGATTTGGCTTTATACGTAATTTGACGAGAATTCTACTCCAGCGTTAGTTCCTCTTATAGCACCTCTTATAGATTTTATGTACAGTATCTGAACTACTTTATATTCTGCTTATAAGAAATCTACAAAAAGAGAATCTAGAGAACTCCGCAGTTCCGGTAGGCATAAATTCCGGACTTTGCCGAAAATCAGCATATTTTGCATTCTTTTGTCAGACTCGAAAATTTTTTTTTATTGAAATACGAATCGGTGTTTTAGGTTCTTGGTTTTAAAATACTTCTATCTTTTTGGGTGCTATAAGAGAAATTAATTCTGGAGTAGAATTCTCGTCAAATTACGTATAAAGCCAAATCGTACTCCCAGACTCCGAAGTGGACTCTTGGACCCCATGTGACACTCCTAAACTTCTAACACACTCCCAGAC
>CAJNOQ010004154.1:0-18223 GCA_905250885.1 Didymodactylos carnosus | reverse complement strand
TAATATTCAAAAAAAATTATTCTCACATATGAGATCTCAATGTATTACATATTATTACTTATAAATCAAACACTACTACTATTTTATGAAAATAGAAGTTGTACTAAACAGTAGAAAGTATTGTTTCATGTTTGCGATATCACATCATATTCAAGAGTATGTTAAACGTGAACATATGTTTAAGAAACAAATTGGTAATAAGCATTGTAATAAATTATCCATAATATAGTGGTAAACACAACTAGTTGAACGCTTTTTTTTCATATTTGATAACGCGCTATAATTTGATTTAAAAAAAAAAGAAAGATAAAGTGGAATACAATAAATGTCTACTTACCATAGTTGTCATTGATAAGGTCGTTTCTTTTCTGTATTTAGTGTAAGTTGTTGTTTGAACATGTTCACTAATGTTAATAGAGTAAATTAAATATTATGAATTTATCCGAAAAGATTTATGCAATGGATAACTTATTTTTATACAGAGAGAATTATGGTGTATTTCTAAATTTAGAATTATACATTGTCTGGGAATCTTGCCTGAATAAACTGGCAGAAACGTCAAATAAAAAAATTGAAAGCGTATTTAATACGAAAATTTCTCACAGCCAATAATACAAGTAGACATGTTGAATACTTAACTATTTTAATTACTTATTACTATTTGCTTTCTAGAACTAGTGCAAAAAAGCTAGCTCCATGCTTCTTTTTTTTTTGAAGACTCAATATTTTTATTATTAGTGCACTTACCTAAATATTTAATACATGATACAATATGGGAAAGTATAAAGACCAAGAGACAGCATGGAAAAAAAGCTCAATCTAAGAAAATAGAGACATATAGACACTTAACGTGTTAAACAGTTAAAAATCTCTTTCTCTCTTCAAGTGTTAGATGGATTTCATTATACGTTCTAATTCCAAATGAAGTGATATGAAAAGAAATATGGTCAATTATTTTTTTTTTCAGATGAGAGAAAGATACAAGTGCAGAATAGAGAATAGAAAATATATTTTATTTTTCTTAATTATGTCGACGATATTTATTTTCAACAATCATCTGATCAAATAATATTATTTATTTTGCAACTTATCAATCAGTAATACAACTGTAAACATTGGAAAGTTCTGCGAGGAGAAAGAAAAACCTCATGCATAGATAAATATCGTTCCATATTTTTAGGAATATCGGAAATGAAATGACACGTTTGGTGTCCCTATCCTACACTTTTGAGAGTCATTGTAGAGAGTTTGATAGATGTACTGCTATAACCGTGTAACAAGGGAAATGTGTTCAGGTATATGATAGTAA
Source organism: Didymodactylos carnosus (assembly GCA_905250885.1). Classification (NCBI taxonomy): domain Eukaryota; kingdom Metazoa; phylum Rotifera; class Eurotatoria; order Philodinida; family Philodinidae; genus Didymodactylos; species Didymodactylos carnosus. The sequence goes on along the minus strand of CAJNOQ010004154.1, from coordinate 16,914 downwards.
ACAAGCTTAGAGCATTCTTTAAGTGAAATAAACGAGCAGACTTTATTACATGTGAGTTAAAGTAGAGTTATGAGCTGTCTCAATCCAATTTCTCTTGCTATACACAGTTTTAAAAGATAAAGGATATTATAGACTCGACGACTTTATAGTGTATGTTTAATGTGATACAAGTTTATTCCATTCGAAAAGCATTGACTAGAACTAAACTTTTGAGCAGACTGTTCAATTATATACGTATTTTGGCTTTATGATTTTGCCACTGTTTTCTCGTCTCTCCTTCTCTTCCTCTTAGATATAAAGAACAAAAGACAATAGTTCAGAATTGCATGAAGTAATCAGCAAGTTCTAATGCGATCAACATTCTTTTTGTCGTCAAACTAATCGAAAAAAATTACATTGAGAGATTTAGAACGATTGAAATTTTACAGCGAAAAAAAATGAATAAGAGAAACTGATTAGATCATGCACGAATGCAAATTGAATTTTATTTCATTAAAAAATTGATATATATATATATAAATATAAGTGTTACAAATAAGCTCTTTCATTTGTAATATGCCGTATGACAGAAGCAACCTTTACTTGTACTTAAAACTGGCAGTGTATATATAAACCGTTAGAGAGACAAGGCGCTAAATGAACATTCATCATACTGTTGTGAAAATAGATGCTGATCGCGTACATTATGGAGAATAATGGCGATACTCCAAACTCGATATGAGTGAATAGCTCATGATTGAACGGCTAGTCAAACGATATAAGCTAATATTCTAAATTTAACTTGTAATTTTCTCTCCCATGCAAAAACGAACCAATTTTATGGTTCATTTATCTAGACTCAGCTCCACGTACGTCTAGATGTTAAAGTTATTGATAAAATGAATGTCCACCTGTCTTTTAATAATTTACGTGTTAAAAAATATTATGATGATTATTGCCAATATTTAAACAACAAAAAAGTACCACTCTACTCTTTTAAAACAGCTCCAAGGCTTTATTGTTATTAAGACGTTGTTGTGTTCAATACAAAGATGGATGGATACTTTAAAGTTGAAACAAAGATATGTCGCTACACTTGTCTTTGAACAAATTTCTTATAGTTTATTTGAAACAGATCTCAATTTGAAAATAACTAGCCAATGGCAGTAAATCAAATTTTTTTTCTTTTTCATCATGTTCCTTGTGTTATATTAGCTCACGGCAGCAGCATCACTACCACTCAAAATATTTACTTAACCAAACAAAACGTTTTTTATGTATGATTTTATTACCACGATAACATTTTTGTTCGAAAATGAGAATATATAAGTATAGAAGCACTTTAGAGAGAGAGAGAAAGAAAGAAAGGAAGAGGGAGAGAACAAGAGAGCACAAAAGGATCGAGAAACTAAAAAGTATAGTAGTTGTGATTTTTACTAGTGATTTAAAAATACGATGATGATGGTTAAATATAGGCACACATGTTTTGTTTTGTTTTGCATAGAGTAATGTTCACCAATGATGTTCACAGTATTACATGGAAAGAAAATAAAAGGCATATAATTTGATGATATAGGACAGACTGAAGTTACTGAAGACTGGATGAAAAAGACAATACTTTCAGAAATTTTTTCGAAATTTTAAACGATGAACCTGATTGAATCCATGAAAAACCATCATCATTCATCCGTATTATATATATATCGATGATACATTGCGTAGATATGAAAGAATGTCTGAATGTTACTTTGATAAAAGTACAATCTATGAGCAAAATGAAGTCTGTCCCCATTCCATATTTTAAGACTTTCGAAATAGGAATATAACTTGTATACAAAGTGACGAATGAAGAACAATTAGTCACATAATATTTGGCGTACTCCTAATTCGGTTAAAAAAATTGTCCGATTGGTTTAGGTCAAATTAAAAAAACATGATTTGTTCATTAGTTTCCTTTAAAGGATTGGTTGTGTGTGTGTTAAATTTCTCTTCATTTCTCTCTCCTTTTTCTTTTTCTCATAAACGTACATAGATAGATCTGCGCGTGTTTTTTGTTCTCTTCTCTCTATTGCTAGAAAAATGTTAAAAGGCATTCAAAACGATAACATTTTTGTTCGTTTCTACTACATACGCGAATCAGAATCTAATAATAACAATAACAGTAATAATAATCACAATAATAATATGAGTTTTCTTTCTCGTCTCTTTCTTTCTCTTTCGCGTACATAGAATCAGAAAATAAGATATCTTACTTCAAACCAGAAATGGAAAACAACATTGATCGAAAATAGAAAATATTGTGTCCACTAGAAATAGAAGGTGATCTAAATTTTTGTTTCAAATAATTATAGCACAAAAAACAATAAAAATAAAAATGAAATTTTTCTATTAAATTGTAAAACAATCAACATCAGCACAATAACACTTTAGAGATTTATGTACTCACTCTCACACTTGTTACGTGCGTGTATTATGTCAACATAAAAAAAAAAGAAAGATTGTTGTCTTCGATAATAACGGCGAAAAAAATGAATTATGATTCATTTTCAGATTTAGATGATATTAAACACCAAGTATGTATAACCACAGACTGAATTCTTACATTTGTCTTATTGTTGCTGTTTATTGTTTTGTTGATTAAATTCATCTAAAATTGGTTATAATATCTTCTTTAAAAGTTACAAATAAAATTTGAACATCTTCACTGTTATTTACGTGTTATTTTGTCTTTTTATATTAAATCATGTTTTGAAAATATATTCTTTTTTGATTTGAAACAAGTGAATTGTATGTGTGAATATTAAGTTAACATAGATTTTTGACAACAGGTCTCAATAATTTTGAGTAGTAGCAAATACTTTTAGAAATGAAACATTTACACGTACAAACTAGCTTTCATGAACAAATAGAGAACGTGGGTCATGTTTCATTTTGCGAATTGTATTTTCGTTAATGTATATAGCAGCATACCGATTTAATGACGAATTCGAATGATATTTTTCGTTTTTATTTGGCCACCTTTACAATGGTTATTTGTTACGTATATTAGTTATTAGTAAACAAATTATTCATATTAAACAGGCTTACACACTTAATAATTCATCAAGAATCTAATTCTCTGTCTTTCTACTTATTTTTCTTTTTTGTTCTTTAAGGTAATGAACAACAGTGCATCCACCATCGCAACAACAGCCATAACGACAACACAACCTTGTAATTATTCCGATGATTTGATACTTAACAGTGATGATGAGGAAAATCAAAGTGACGATGATGAACTTGATGTTGTTAACGAAAAGACAACAAGAAATTCTGATCAATTAATACGAGGACGACATTATTCTTGCAATAGTAGTGATGATTGTACACACGGTACCGAACATCAAGAATTAGATGAACAAAATAAAAAACTTTTAAATTATACATCATCATCGTCTTCGTCACCATCATCCATAATTTCCACCAATGACGGTGAAATAGATAAAAATAAAAAACATATTGTTAAACCACCATATTCGTATATTGCTCTAATAACAATGGCCATATTACAATCACCCAATCGTCGTTTAACACTAAGTGGTATTTGTGAATTTATTATGAATAGATTTCCGTATTACAAAGAACGTTTTCCAGCATGGCAAAATTCTATCAGGCATAACTTAAGTGAGTTGAAGATCCATTTTGAAAAAATATACCTTTTTTCCGTTTCTATATTCTAATGTTCAATAATTTTAGGTCTTAACGATTGTTTCCTAAAAATACCACGTGAACCGGGAAATCCTGGTAAGTATAGTAGAAAAAACTTTTTGTATGATATTTTACATTTACAACGATTTTTAAGACGCATGGTAGTTTCCACTTAAAAGGAAAGTGTCGCAACAAAACCTGAGAAGATAATTATCTTTCTTTTTTCTCCTAGTTATGATACTTGGTAATAATTTAATCTTTTCTATGTCTAACTATGATTTTTGACAGGTAAAGGCAATTATTGGACCTTGGATCCAGCAAGTGAAAACATGTTTGACAATGGCTCATTTCTTCGTCGGCGAAAACGTTTCAAACGAGCTCATATGAATCATCATCATCATCCATGCTATCATTCAACACCATCCTCAACAACATTTCGAACATTTCCATTACATAATTATTCTTCTGCACATCCTCCACCCAGTTACACATCGTCGCCTACCACCTATCATTCTCATCCACATACTTATTCAGCAGCAGCTATGGCAGCCGCGGCATTGGCCTCATCAAAATATCCGCAGATAAAACGTTTCATGACGACAAATCCTTATTTACATTCGAATACAACATCACCATCACCTATTTTGAATACTATGTTATCACAGACAACACCGAAAAAATCTTTATTTACTATTGACAGTTTAATTGGTGATACCGACATTAAGAAATCACATGAAAATTTAGATCATTCTAAATATAATTTGAATTCGTATTTAGTAAGAGGAGGATCGTCATCAGTAACAGAATCATTTCGAGTTTAATGAAAAATTATTTATATATCTGTTATAATTATTTTGTTGTTGTTCTGTTTTTCTCTTTTAAATTCATATGTATCTATTAACTAGTCAGTGAGATTTATTCGTTTTTTCTTGTATTAAAAAAAAAATTAAAAAATGTGTTCATGGATCAGTTATAACTCATGGAAATTATCATTTCTAAACAATGCAATATTCAACATTTTTCATATGATCAGTTTTTTAGAAAATAGCCGTCATATTATGGGCAACTGTTTTGAAATGCTCACACGTCATATTTAGAAATTTTCCACTTAACATGAAGTTCTTCATGACTTATTGTTGCTACTTTTGAGAATCAGAAATAGTAAAAGAATTATAAAAATTTGAAAAATGGTTTACTATCTCTGCAGTGATATTCAAACTGAAAACGTATGTTTCGCTTTAGGACATTTATGTCTCTGACTGTAAATTTTTTGTCTAGTCTTCAATAATTGTTCATATCCTACTAAATCCCGAAGAAATATCTAATCACTAATGCGTTGCTGAACTAAAGTCTATGATACATATGACGAGAGACAGATAATAGTCGTTCTCACACTTATCATTGAGAATTTGTCTGTGTATATGTTTGTCATCCGTCAAAAATGTTATTTCCTTGTTTTAATGATGATCGATCGACACTTTATCATTTGTTTCCCAAGACGTAAATGAATTGTTAATATATGAAAATGATCTTGTTCTTGTATTGTTATTCTTTTTCTCAGTTCTATTGGTGTGTATAACGTTTGATAAGATTTTTGTGATTGGTGATGGCTGTCTCTCTCTCTCTCTCTACATATAAATGTACAGATGGTATTGTATAGTCATAAAAATTGTGTATATATGTTTATTACAGACAGGCAAGCATTGAATTGATTTACTTGAAAATGATATCCAAACATACACATAAAATCACAATGTTAATCTTAAGTTGTGTTATGAGAACTGATAAACATGCTTTCTTTCAACTAACCTAATATAAATGTTTTATTAAACAACCATAAACTTATTGAGAATGATATCATACCTTCACTGCTTTATACAAAAAGAAGAACATCTATGTGAAGACTTGTTAAATAGAAGTATTTATCTGATACACTATTTATAAATATATTTAGTACATGTAAAAGATTCGAGAGAAACGTAATATAGTTAACCTTCAAAAATACATTAGTGGACAAATTTTATGTATAGAGTAGGCTACACTACAACTCCCTCCTCCCCCTCCCCCCGTATCCTTTTGATATAAATGAATCATTACGATAATGTTTTGTAATAAATATAACTAACAGATATTATCTTGAATATACAGATAATAGGTGTCTATAAAGAGACCTACTTTTCTCATTCGTTTCACAGTTTGAAATTGTCTATTATGTGATAATATAAATCTCTTACTATTAATTTTTTTTCGTTTGCTCAATATTTATTAAATCGAACAAAATAGAAATTGCATCTGTTTTTGATGATTCTGACAGCAGTAACGGATCTAAGAAAAATCACATGAGTATCTATAGTTAAAATAAACAATCATTTTATACATGTAATAGAGAGAAGACGAATGCTAGATAAATATCATTTGTTGTTATTTTAACGTTTGTTTCAACAACAACAGGATGAAAACATGTCGGATGTCAGAAAGAGAGAGAGAGAGAGAGAGAGTGTATACTTAAAATCTAATATTATTATTGTTGTTGTTATAGTGGTTAGCGATGATATTTTCTCTGAAAAAAAAAAGAAGCGCGATATAGATAGGCAGCTCATCACCAAAAACATGTATGGGAGAGAACTGATGAACGACTGTTTATATATATATATATATATATTTGTATCCTCTCACCATAGGAATCATCGTTTCAAGCAATAACAATTAGCTTTATTCTTTTTTATTAACAGCTGACGTTTCTCTAAAGTTATACTTCATGGATCACTTAAAATTATTGAATAGACATCGACATCCCCATATTTTGTAAATAGAAAAAAAAAATGAGAGACTAAAGAAGTGTACAAATATTATTAATTTAGTTGGTTCTTAAACACTCAATAGTATAATGGATACTCTGAACGTATGGGTGAGGATGAGGAATATCAACACGAATATACCAAAGGAAATCTCGGATTACGATAAAAAAAAGGAATTGTGAATTATTAAAGTGATAGAATCTTATGAAAATGGAAAAGAAAACAACGACATGTCAATGAATATCTAAAGATAAACATTTTCTAGTAGTATGCACATATATAATAATAGCCAAGATTACCAGTTAAATTGACACAATTAGAACTGTACTACGTAATTATTTGTTTGAATAAAGATTACCTTTCCTCTGAACTCTATAAAATATCACAAAAAAAGTTATTAATTGAAATGAATGCTGACAATTTTGATCACCTCTATCAACATTATCAACGAAAACTGTCAATGTCAAAACATTATCGATGTCAAAAAAGAAAAGTACGCCTCATTTAGATACTAACAAGATTTTTATCATAATTAGAAATCAATTAATCTATACAGAAATTGATTGATAACACAGAGAGAAAGAAAAAAAAGAGTAGCAAAACAGTGAGATACAGAGGAATACAGTGACATCATACTGATGACATATAAAGTAATTTTGTAATTGTTAAACAGTTTTTTTTTTGTGCCAGTATGTTATCAGGATGAAAATATTCTTCATTCGTATTATCTTTTTTGTTTTTTAGCAGTACAAATTTATTGAATGATAGTTGAGTTTAATAAAAAATAAAATATTTTTTCAGATAAACTATGATTATTGAGATATGTATTATATAACGCCTTAATAAGTAACTTCTCGATCATCAATTATAGCGTGTACAATAAAAATTCTATTCTGTTTTGTTTTTTATTAAATTAAACTACCAGTCAATGAATTTATATTGCTGAAAAATAAGAAAAAAGTACACGAAATAATAAGCATATCTTTTCTGTCTAATCACAGGCCATTTACTATGTTTTTGCTTACTCAATACACGCTTGGATATTTAGCAAATACCGCTAAACAGTTCTTTCGACTTCATAGACTTTAACTGCTAAGAAGAATATCAATAGAATATCAGTGATAAAATGTCCAAATTGCACTTGAAAAAAAACGTTGTCGTCCAAAGTGTTATAGAAAACAGATGTTTGGTTTTAGAGAAAGAGTTTTGTAAAACAATTACAAATTATATGATAAAGAGAGGTCATGCATTTTTGAAGTCTCTTATATTTTCAGATAGTGTTGGCTTGTTTGTTTTTTTTATTTTATTTTTCGTCTCAAGTCTTCAGCTATTTTTCCGTCTTCTGTATGTCAAGAAAATGTTGATCATATAAGTGCGTGGTGTGATTCTCATTTAATGCAGTTAATTATAATACATGTTCTTGGTTACTCTTTACTCATAAACCTCAAACACACACAAATTTTACACTATCAGTGAACAGCTCGTTTATTAACCTAGAGTACTCAGTCTCCGTTTATTTTCTAATTTATTTCATATTGAAGATCTTAGACTATTATTCGGTTGTTTACGATACTAAGTTTCCTCATCATAATTCTCGCACTGACTCTATTGTTAAATTAGCTGCGCGAATTATATTTAAAAAGTTTGATGACTCTGTTTTTTGAATTAATACAAAAATTAAATTTACCAGATTTATATAAAAGTCGTAAATACTTCAGATTAGTTCATTTTTATAAGATTCTTAACAATCATTCCATTCTTTCGGATCTCAATCGTATTCAATATACTACCCATAGACATTCCGCCAGGCTAAATCATTCTAGAGCAGTTAGGATGGCCGATATTTTTAAGACCTATACCATCCTACGACGGATGCTTCAGAAGAAATTGCCCTCTTGGTATTTTCGTCTTTTTTCCCTTTTCTTCTATCGATTTGAGGTACTTCTTTTTTACAAAGATGCGCCTTGAAATACTCTACAAAATCATACCTAAATATAATTTCAGAACTTCAATCAAGAAAACTAAGCCAATTAGATGGAAGTCAAAAAACATAAAACCTCCCAAACTCAAAAATGATTTCGTGTGTTAATGTTTTGAAAGTAAGAAAAAGTGAATTAGCCATTTTGTAGCCCTGATTTCGCTTTATCTTTTAGCTACGCTTCAAATTTTTTCACATCAAAAGCACGGTGAAATAATAGTTTTCCTGTCGGTTGTCATGCATTTTTTCATTAATTTTTTAAATTTTCGGTATAGTAGTGCTTTGAGTAAAAGCCCCATAACTCTATCAAAATAAAAGCTTTTTCGGTGGGATTTGTTTTGTTTTGATCAGAAATGATGGCTCTTCCCTATCTAACTGCAAAACTAAAACTTCAATCATGTTTTCCGTGTCTTGCTCGTGCACATTGTTGGAAACGGTGAGGTTGTCAACTTTTGACGTATTTTTGTAACTTCGTTCTCCAGTACATCATCTGCTCTAAAAAGAAATTTTTACAGACCACGAGAAAGAGCACATTTGAAAGTACCAAACATGAATTGAGTTCTCATTTTTGTTACACTTTTTAGCGGAAATAGTAGCAGAAGAAAAAATTCAAGTCGAAAAAAATGTTGAGTTTGGAAAGTTTTTATTTTTTTCGACTTTCTTCTAATTGGCTTAGTTTTCTTGATTGAAGTTTTGAAATTATAGTTTAGGTATGATTTTGTAGAGTATTTCAAAGCATCTTTTGTAAAAAGAAGTAGCTTAAATCGATAGAAGAAAAGGGAGAAACGACGAAAATACCAAGAGGGCAATTTCTTCTGAGTACCCGTTATTCCTTTTATCGCAGAACGACAGTTGAGTGGAATGGCTGACGTTGTTACAGCTAACAGCATAAGTTTGTTCAAGCATAAAATAATACTTTCTCTTTCTCTCGTTCTTTTTGTTTGTTTTCTTTATCGAAATTAGAAGGGTCACAGTCTAATAAGTGCAGGATGCGCTTTTCCCCCTGCAACAACCTCTTTTGATTTTAGTTTATTGTATTGGTTCGTTTTACTTTTTTGTTGTCAAATAAATGTCTAAGTCTAAGTCTTCTTTGGCATTATCACGGTCACTAATCAACATAAAAAGTGCAAATCTCCAAAACTCGAGGAATTATATTGACGAACTCTCTGCTCCTGTACATTTGTTTCATCGAGAACTCTCTACGATGTGATGCATGTAGGAATGTCAGCTAAATAAAAAATTAAATTGAATAAATATAGAGAAAAGGAAAACGTAAGGGAGACTTTTTCCTCATACAGAGAGACAAGTCCAAGCGAATTATTGTCGTACGATGGCATTGAGAAAAATTGAAAAGGAAGCTTAATAAAAAAGTGAAAAGGCTAATAAAAACAGTTAGAAGAAAAAATCCTTGCAAAGAGAGATGCCCGGCGGGACAGATTTTCGTGGGAGATAAATTTCGAAATGTGGGAAAATATTTTGCAAAAATTTTAGATGTGGATCACAATTGGTTTCATACGGGTTGTGTTAACGTCTTTTCCGTGACATACACAGTTTATTAAACGCTTGCCGAATAAAACTAATTTTTTAATTGGTTTTGTTCAAAAGTGTTTGTACAATAAATCCGTCGATCATCAGCCACCTCGTAATCTTTAAATATTATTTGCTCGAATCGATAAGATTGAACATCAAATAACAATCATCAACGGTAAACATGATCAACTTGCTGAGCGTCTTGAAGAATTAAACGAAAACTTTGAAAGAAGAGGAGCAACAAAGAAGATTCAACTAGTGGTAAAAGATAAATTCGGCTAGAATCAAAGATATAAGATGTTTTTAAATATCCTCTAAGCTCAAAGCTCAATAAAATGAATTATAAGGGGTAAATTTTCTGCTATGATTAGGAGGATCTAGTGACCATATCAGCTAAAAAAATATCAATTTTATTCTGTATTCTACTAAACCAATGTTCAAAAACAATGTCCACTATCGATGGTCTATGTTTCTGTTTTATTATTTGTTGTCGCTTTTGTTCTTGCTTTATTTTGTGTAAACATTAATGCTGCCACTTTATTTTTTGCATTTTCAAAACGTGTTGAATCGTGTAGAAATTGTTGTAATGATCGTGGTTCATTATTTATTTCTTGAAATAAATTCAGTCTCTTATGACTTTGTTTCCATTCAGTAAATTCTTCACGAACTTTCACTGCATTTTCTTCATCATTCAAATTTGTATAGCATTCAATTAAATTTTCTAAAACCATGTTAATCCAACGAAATGATTGAGTTTTTGTATCTAGAAATAAGAATAGGACAAAACAATGCTGTAGAAAGACATCGCTTTTTATGAATGGTCATACCAAGAGATTGAGCAATTTCTTGAAATATTTTCAAAGCACGAGCAAGATCGTTCTGTTGTTTGTATAATAAACCAAGACTTGCTCGAGTAACTAAGTAATGAAATGAATTTGGAGGCAAACATAATTTATAAATTTGTACACACGTATTTAAATGATGTTCGGCTTCGCTAAACCTAAAATGGTGTGTAGCTGTATAAGAATTCATTTCACTTCGAGGAAAAGATTGATCTTTCTTTAAACTAAAGCTGTCTTATGGATAGACCTTAATGTTTGACGTACTCGAACCTGAATCTAACAATAATCGAAAAGTTCGTGTTCGACTAAAAAATTCAATTATTTAGTTTCATTAATTGCATTTTTTTTTCATCGCCTTATTATAGTGTTTTTTCAGCCTACTAGAGCATAGGGTTCTCTTCATAATAAGACATCCTAAATGTTTCCAATGTTTTTTTTGGAGGACTATGAGAATTGGTAAAAATGTCCTGACTAACGTCAGCTAAAATACTCGAAATGCTGATAGTTCAAATTGATGTACATCACGAGCCCATGGAAATTTTACCCTATCAAATGTTGCGAAAGACACTTGGGACTATATTTCAGACTTTAGAGTTTGTTTTGTTGTAACCAGGTTAAGAACTGGATTCTAGAGAGCCATGACCAAAACTTTGTCAGATAAATCTGAACAAAAATATATCTCTTTTCTTTTTTGATATCCTATCTTTCGTATGAATTTGAACTCAATCAGATCTTTGTTTTCATCTTTACCAACAAGATGAAAAGATAGGGGATGGCGGGACGTTACTCTCTCTAATGTTAATGCTCCATGTAAATAAGGTGTCGGTAATTTAAAAATCACGCAAACCTTTTTTTTTGCCTTTAATTATACGTGGTTGGATAGAGGTCGTTGAGTTAACTAGAAAATTGCCGGTTTTAAATTTTTAAAGCGATTTTTAGAGTAAAAGTTTGAAAGTATTAAAATTTTAAAGTTCGTTTAAACTACGCTAAAATTTCAAAAATAATTCAATATTTCACGTTTATTGTTCTTTTAAACTTCCAGAACCATTCATTCTGAAACAGTGTATAAAAATCCAAATTTAGCTAAATTCGAAGTTCAAATGACCTTTAATTTCGTTAAATGTGAGCAGAATAGCCGAAATATTCATCTAGGACCTTTAGTTAAAAGACTGAGCAACCTTCCTTAGTCAGTTGGGTATAACACTAGGAAAAAAGTATGCACCGATTTTACTTTTATGTTACGCCTTTGTTGAAAAAACTCAATCTTTTTAAATCGCAGAACTTTTACCCTAAAAGAGACAAGACTGTTTTCAATAAAACTGTTATTTTTAACCCTTAATTTAGTAGAAAAAACACATTCATAGGTAAAAGATACCGTAGATTCCAATGGACATCGTTGAACTCGTCTTTAACGAAATCAAAGGTCATTTTAACTTCGCATTAAGCCAAATTTGGATTTTAATACTCCGTTTCAGAATAAATAGTTCTGGAAGTTTAAAAGAACAACAGACGTAAATTGACTTATTTTTGAAATTTTAGCGTATTTTAGAAGAACTTTAAAATTTCAATACTTTCAAACTTTCACTCTAAAAATTCGAAAACTGACAATTTTCTAATTAACTCAACGAACTCTATCCAACCATGTATAAATGAAGGGAGAGAAAAATTTCGCTCGATTTTCAAATGACTGACGCCTAACTTGAATAATTACATTTTTTTGCTCAGATATGTCGATGATATCAGTCGATGTACTTGTGCAACCTTGAAACTCATTGTTCCAAATAACTCTTCAGATGTTTTCAATGATTCTTGAACAAGTTGCAATGCTTCATTAAAATAATTAAGTTTACCACTATTTTTATCCTGTTGCAGAATATTATTTGCTTTTGCTTGAAATGCATTAGCTAAAGTCAATTTAAACGGTAGCAATTTCACATCATTGACACCAAACCAATCTTGAGCAATACGATAAGCTTCATTTGCGTGTTGCAAAAATAAATCAGAATCAAAATTTTTCATTGTAATGTAACTTTTCGAAACTGAACGATGGCAATGAGCAACAGGCAATGATTCATAGCCAGTAATAATACGGGCACGATCAAATGCATACTGTAATAAATCAGTTGAAATATTCATTACTGTTGAACAATAGTTTATCTAACTTACTTGAGCTAAATCCAAAGTCGTTTTATCTTGAATAAATTCATTTGAAAACTGAACTAATTGTTGAAGTGCTTTCAAGTATTGAGGACTATTTTGACCACAATATTTTCTATAAAAATAGATGACGTTCACATAACAAATAGTAATCACATTAGGTTAAACTAGTTTACCTAGCATACTGAACAGCCATTAGAACAGTTGACTGCGCTTTATTCATGATCCATTTTGATGTTAACGCTTGAGCAGTATTACACAGTAACTCAACTATCATTTTATGATCAGCTTTATCAACTATCTAGAAAAATGTTAAACGATTAAATAGTCTCCCCCATCCTGTTGATATACATCAATTTACCTTTAAACCTCTATATGCGTATTGTAAGGCAGCGTCAAAATTTGCATCTTCAAATGCCGTTTGAGATGCAACACAGTACAACGGTGTAAAGTCAACATTTTTCGATCCTATATTAGAGTTAGATGTTAGAAGTTATTTTTCTATTCAAATTAGTTAAGTATATTCACATATTTTGAAATAAAATTCACATACCTGATTTAATTGTTTCAGCAATTTCGGCTGCTGCCTCAATTCGTGTCCATGCTTGTTTTATCTCAAATCTGACATTATGTACTTTGATTAATTTACAACAAACATCAAATGATGACATTAACAGTGCTGCTGATGGCTGGTTTGCCTGGCGAGTGTATTTAGTCAGCATTTGAATCATTAATTCGGCTAATTGATGACAAAGATCATATTTCCCATAGTCAAATAGAAAATCATAAAGTAAAAATCCTTTAGTAGTTAAATGTTTCACCGTATCATCTGTTAAATGTTGTTGGGTCAATTTATGATAGGATTTAAAAAATTCTTGATCAATATGATGTCCGTAGATGGCTGATAAATAATGAAAATATTTATAAAATAAATGATATTTTTCCTTTTCTTCTAACAGATGATCAACAAGACGTGTCTCAAAGAGACATTGATTTGCTAACGCTTTTTCTTTCTTGATTAAATTATCCATTAATTCCAAACGTCTCATATCATCATAAACTTCTTTTTCCATTTGTAGTTGTTGCTGATCTGATTCTAATGACGATTCACTTAATGTCTGAAATAATTTTTCTGGTACTTGAGAATGGTAGTTAAGATTATCGATCACCTTTTGAAATTGACCTTCGATTAAAATTTTCTTCATATCATATGGATCAAACTCGATATTTGTTATTGATTCTTGATTTGTTTTTGGTGCAGAAGATTTTCCATCGTTATTTGTTTGTTTTGGTGTTCGTGGTTTCAGTAAATCATCGTTGACAATATCTCGAAATACTTGTCCTTCAGAATGTTTTGTATGAAATGCATCTTGTGCCTGTAAAGCAAAATCAGGTGTTCGTATAATAGTATTATCCAATGAAACAATTAATTCTTGATATGTTTGATTTTCTTGAAGAATAGAACGAAATTGTAAATACCAATTTTTCGGTTTATCTTTTTTATCTAGTAAACAATCAATTAAACGCCGAGCACGATCTATGCGAGATGTGCCCGATTGAATTTGCTGTTGATTTTCATTATCGAGAATATGTAATTTGACTAATTTTGGTACCAATTCATTTGAATCTAATTTTTGAATTAAATTAATACGATTTACTCTCAAACGGGTTGAATTTGCATTTTCACGATCCATCTATATAAGAAAAGAAAAATTTTAATTATTATTTAAAACCTTGTCAGTAGAGATCTACACGGACAAGATTCTTTTGCCCATGCCCATAACCCTACTGAGGATGCTTGTCCGTGCCCATCTGTAAATTTTTTGTAGAAGAGAAAGGCCCATTTTTTCCCTGACTATCATATGCTGATTGGATATGATAGTCCGTATATGAAAAAAATTTTCTCATCTACGCGTGCATATTATGTTGTCCTTTCTGTAGCATGTCTCTAACTTTCTATATTTTACTCACAAAAAATTCGAATCTTCTTAACATTTTGTTGCTCAAAAATTTAAAATACTTTTTTGAAAAGCCTGTGCCCGTCAATGCCCGTCCGTGTGTCTTTCAAACCTGTCTGTGCCCGTCCATGCTCGCGGGGAGTACGGGCACGCCCGCGGACACGGGAATTCCTGTGCCCGTGCAGATCTCTACTTGTCAGGCAGTCCCTTATAGGCCTCAAATGGTGAAATTCCTCAAAAGTTGTTGACCAGTACATGACGATTGACCAGCGGGAGTGGAGGGGGGGCTGGGGAAGGCAGGAGGCATAGTTGGAATCGGTTGAGTTTTATTCAACCGAGCCGGATTGGCCGGCTAAAAACACACCTAAACCGGCAAAAAATCGGCCGGTTTCTAAAAATTTTTAACCGGTAGAAAATCGGCAACGCATTTCGCAAAAAGGTGACTGGAAACTCACTTTTCTTGAGGTAGAGTCGAACAGAAACAACTCACAAAAAACAATTCTTAGAATATGGCACGAAAAGATTTTTCCCGAGCTGAAAAACGACACTTCATGAACAAAACTTTCGTGGTAAACCAGTGATGTTTTGTTCGGTCTCAGCCGGTTAAAAACCGATGTCAACCAGCCGGTTTAAAAAGTGAATCAGACCGGATCGTTAACTGAACGGTTGACTGGTTAGGATGCCGGTTTCAAGTCTAAACTTCAACTCATCTTTCTTTCGGAGATTTAGGAGGAGTTTCACAAAATGCTAGTAGTAAATGTTATCATTTTCTCCTAGAATTCTACTAAACTTATCTTTACTTCTAGACCTAAATTTTATCGTTTAGAAAAACCTATGATTATACTTATGTGTTAGAGAAAAACTTTTTATTGCACGATTCAAATTACTGTCGCAATTTTCACATGCATTTCTTATAAAGTTCATTAGAAAAGAAAAAAAGTGTTCGTAAAACATCAGCTTCAGCGTTACTATGCCCTGTTCTTCAGAACGTCATTTAATATGCTGTTTACTTGACAGTACCACTTTGTTGATGAAATATGAAAAAAAAAGAAAATATTATTATTACCTTTTACTTCAGTCATGTAAAGATAGATGTCAACCTTTCACTAACACATTTTTTTAATGGATGTGTTATAATACTGCTCCATTATGTAATGACGCTGAAAAAATTTTAAAATTTTGATTTTTAGATGCTATTTATTCTACCCGACTTTCAGTATTTTTTAAAAATAGTTTTCTTAAAACGTTCGTGAAAATCTTATCTATCTTGCTGAAGTATTTTATTCTTGGTAGAATATCATTAAAGTTGTGGACATGGTTATTTTTCAACTTTTGGCTACTATAAAAAACATATTTTTGTTTTTGAAAGCAAAATAATTTTGAATAAATTACGATTTCAGATTCATTTTGAGTACATCCATACCGTATTACATATATTCTTAATAATCTTTTAAACTAAAATCATTTTCCAACAACAAATATTTGATTTATAAGTTACATAGTTTTATACAGCTCATCAGCGTGATACGAGACTGATCGTTTCTGAAGTCAAACTCAAATCAGACCGATCACTTGAATCATTGAAATATTGACAAAAAAATCGAAAAACTGTCAGTTTTTCAGCGAACTTGCATTTCTTTTGAAATGATCAGAATGTCAACAACAAACCACTGTTACCTTAATCGATAGGCTGGGAAACATGCTACAAACTAGATTTGCTATAAAAACAGAGATTTGTTATCACAAAGTAGATCTCGATGTATGTTGAACTGTCGTATATACGGTACAGAATGGATACGAATCTTTTATTTTTTTCTCCTACCTCCCAACTTCAAGTTACGCTTGCTCATGAGTTTCGAAACTCTCATCGAGCATCCATGACATTATGGCATATCTTTGAGTCTCACATCACTTCTCTTCCACAAGTTGTTCTGCATGATCACATTGACGGGATGGAGAGTGACGAAAGCAATTACATTTGCCGC
>CAJNOQ010004153.1:0-18225 GCA_905250885.1 Didymodactylos carnosus | reverse complement strand
TACATAGAAAATAAACTGTGACAACGACAGAGGGCGGCTCTAACACGACTGGAAATCGTAAATATAACACCATGGTTGTTATCGGGTCCATGCGGACCCACACTCCATCTTTTTGTATGTAAGACTTATTGACGAGCTAGTATGCATGGATAGAAGATTGACGGTTAGGAAAGAGAGCAGCTCGAAAGAGATGAATACTGCCGAGTAAGAAACAAAAAACTGCAAAGTGGTCCAACTTGGCTCTCAAACGGCTGTCAAGGGTTGACACAGCATCTTGAAAATACGATAAATGACTAACGGCAGTATAATAGTAGTAAAAAAAAAAAGAGAGTACTTAAGAGCATTAGAGTTTGAAGCTGGCACGGAAATAGTGACAATTTACATTTTAAATATTTTACTTGATTTCGCCAATAGGGCAGATACAAGGGTAGAATATACCTTAACTGATATTTCTAATAGGTTTTTTATCACTGCATAACAAATGCTTGCTAGATTAATAGAACAGAACGATAAGAAGAAACTTTTGAATATCAATTATCAAATATTCGATTTGGAACAAAATGCATTACATCCTTCTTTGATTAACAACCAACAACAGACGTTAAAACCTGAATCATTCGACATTCTATTTGTTGCAAACCCTATGCATACAACGTCAAACATAGTAGTTTCTCTAGCAAATATTCGAATATTGCTTGCACCTGGCGGGTTCATTGTTTTAGTTGAAAGTTTACCGTTACCATATTTCGACTTGGTATTCGGGTTGCTTCCAGAATGGTGAAAATTTAGTTCAGATGATCCATGTCGTCAGAGATCTATACGTAGCGTAATTACAGGTGAAGAATGGATTTATGCTTTTAGTCTTGCTGGTGGTTTTTATCAACTTGACTTTGTTACAACAGAGTCTGGTCAGACAACAATTATTGCCCGAAAGTCGACATCACCTATAGTTTCACCCACTCTTCCAGAAAAACAACAATCCTGGATAATTTTCTGTGATAACAAGCAAAAACTTGGTAACAAAATTGCCGATTGATTAAAAAATAAGCTTAATAAGAACACCATAACTCTTGTGTGATTTTCTGATGGAAAGAACAACAATCATAATTATAATTCAACTAGTTCATTCAAGCACAATACGATTAACAGTAATTCTATCTCTAATGGTATAGAAAATATTTTTCAAGATAGTATCATTTCAAAGAATTTTCTTCTCACCTAGTATTTGCCCGGTCACTCGATTTAGAAAAATTTGATGATAATAATGAAAATCTTCTTACTTTTGAATGCCAACCAGAAATCATATGTGGCACTTTAATACATCTTGTAAAATCAAATCAATTTTCGTGCACACAAAGCAAGTTCAAATAAGCAACCCACGAATCAAAACAATTATTCCAAACCGTGACTACAACTCTGTTTATATCAAATTAAAAGTACCGCAATTTCGATTCATACCTGATCTCAAATGAATAAAATTCATTTCAAATTCATCCTTTTCACTTGCTCCCACAGAAGTTGAAATTAAAATTCATAGTGTTGCTATCAATTATAGTGATATTTTGAAAGCACGTGGTTTGTATCCTCTTAGTCTAGTGACTGGAATTGATTACGAGCAAGAAAATAGAAAGACTCGGGACGAAGAAATTGGTTCGGATTTCTCTGCTGTTATCATGCGTCTTCGTTCCAAAGTGACTAATTCTCTAAAAATAGGTGCCCGAGTTTTTAGACGATCATTCAGAGTTGAAGCCTTCAAATCCCATAGTGTTGTAGATCAATAAAGCGTTGTTTCTGCAGCTTCAAATCTTACTATGGAAGAGCTGGCTACTTTACCAAGCGCATTTTCAGTAGGAATACATGGCCTTCGTGATCGTGCTCATTTACAAGATTCTGAATGTTATTTAAACTAGCTAAACATGAGTATTTTGTCGATAAAGTCTATAACCCATTCCAAATGTGACTGAATATTGGCGCAGAAAACAAATATCTGACTAAGGTGTTCAACATCATAAATCTGTGGAACGATTTCTTTGCCAAAAGTACCGGATGTAATTAAGAATATTCTGTTGTCTGAATGTTCGTTCACGCATTGAACGTAGTCTTTCATATTAGTAAATGTGTTTAACTTAATTTTTCGTTTGAGAGGCATATTTTACAACCTTCTAGTTTTTGATATGCATCTTACATTGAATTGATTGTAACATAGTTTTATAAAGAATTGTTTGAAGATATAATTCCATACAAAGAAAGTTTATAAACGATATCTCTGGCCATTATTTAATTACTAATTAGTTCTGGTTAGCACTAATTAGTGGCAGTCCAGTGGACAAAGTAAATTTTCTTAATGTCAGAAAAGGTTGAAGCAAATCATGTGATATATCACTCGATAGAACTTTGCGAACCCTATCAATTGTTAGAGCCACTTCTTTTCATTTTTGCGTTTTAGGTCTGAAAAATCCGTCTATAAGGAACAGTTTCGTCTAGCTACTCATGGAAAAAAATGAATTTATTTATGCTGCTAGTTAGCCGATTCGGCGATGTCTTGGCTATCGAATGACGAAAATCGCAACTCTCTAGCTAGTGTCAATCAAAAGTTATTTAAAATATATCTCACTAATGAACGGAGGAAGGTCAGTTTATGTATGAAAATTTAAGCAGTAAAACGAAATCGAAATCAGTCAATGGCATTTTATAGGCGCCTAAAATACTTGTGTTTTCATACGAGATTTTTCGTTTTCTGTGGACATTTATGATCATGTAGTATACAAGATTCTGAATGTTATTTAAACTAGCTAAACATGAGTGTTTTGTCGATAAAGTCTATAGCCCATTCCAAATGTGACTGAATATTGCAACTATTTATAATTTTCATCACACTTACTAATAGTTTTTGCTTATTTTATTATTCATCAGGGTTAATATAAATGAATTTCGCGCATCAGTTTGTCACGTACATCGGCATCAAACAGAACCACAGATTAACAACTGAAAATTGACATGACTTCAGCACATTCCTACCATTTAATTATTTGGTTAGACAAAGATATCGAATGTGCTCTGCTTGGGAAGTTGCAGCAGATCTCATCTCAGTTAAAGACATTTACTAATATGGAAGACTGCGTTCAATGCGTGAACGAACATTCAGACAACAGAATATTCTTAATTACATCCGGTACTTTTGGCAAAGAAATCGTTCCACAGATTTATGATGTTGAACACCTTGGTCAGATATTTGTTTTCTGCGCCAATATTCAGTCACATTTGGAATGGGCTATAGACTTTATCGACAAAACACTCTTGTTTGAACATGAACAAGATCTGATAGAAAGATTGGCAAATGAACTTGCACATTATTTACAAGAAGAGGTCAAAGCATGTACTGGTGATCAAGCACAAATGTCAGAGACAGCGGCTTTGTGTTCAGTACAAACGAATGAACCAAGTATATTGCCATTCTTTCATATATTTCATGAAAGTGTCATGGTGTTCTAAAGTTATAGAGTTTGACGAAGTCATGTTCTTTAATTACAATGCGTCTATAGAATCATCCACACCAAACCAAATTACCACAGATTTAAGTGCTCGCTGTTCTTTTGGAAAATGTATACCATTATCGGAGTTTAATTTAAATTCTAATGATGAGGGCTTCGTAAATGGTATGTTTTAAATTTTAATAGAAAAGTGTTACTTCTGTATAGTCATGGTTTCAGTTTAGATTTAGGAGAGTATGAAGCACTGGACGCAGAACGCACCATAAATGGTATGTACATGTATCAGACAAAATTGTAACCATTATGTTTATTCTTAGAAAATTTCCAAGTTTTTTTTGTCTAAGAAGTCTAGCAAGTTAGCTATTTTAAATAACATTGAAAATCTTGCATACTACATGATCATAAATGTCCACAGAAAAAGAAAAAACTCCTATGAAAACACAAGTATTTTAGGCGCCTATAAAATGCCATTGATTGATTTCGATTTCGTTTTACTGCTTTAATTTTCATACATAAATTTTAATATGTCAATGAATTACCTAGACTTTCTTTCGACTGAATTTCAGTTTTGCCCAGGATATATATATTTGCAGATAAGAGTGGATGACTATGTTGAATTTTGCTCCTTTTATAGTAGGCATGCACCGCGACGAGAAGTCTCGAGTAGCTCGGGTCTCGAATAGTCTCGAGTCTCGATATGACTGAAATTTTTTTGTAGCTACCCTTATTACTTGTATAGATCTTCTCATTAGCTGAGAAAATTGAGCAACCTGTTGTGTTGCAGATATTTTTCTGGTTTCAATAAGATGGGTGCTGTGTATGTCATTTTACATATAGCTGTGAACTGGACTAAAGCTGAATACGCTGAAGATAACACCGTAAGATCTAACTTTTATAGCTTTCTTAAAGATATTCTCTTCTCTATAAAATCGATATTTCAGAAAATCGAATGCATTTTCTATACAATATAAAATCTGTGATTTTTATTTACTGTAAAGTACTCAACAATTGCATACTAGTCCAAATAGTTACGACGATAGTGATATGCTCTATCATTTCATTTTAACTAAATTATTCTGAGGAAATTAAAATAATTAACGCTTAGTTAGATAACTTTATATGCTGCATGAAGCTTTCACTTCTAGTAACTAAAAAGTATCAAAAAAGTTACCATACAAAATATCTACTTCAAATAATGTCTTTCGGCATTACCTCCATTACATAATCACCAGAGAATCTTCTATACAGAATAAAAAAAATAGTCTCGAGACGTCTCGGGTCTCGAAAAGTCTCGATACCGGCACTTTTATATCGAGACTTTCGAGACTCGAGACTATTCGAGACTAAAGTTTCGAGACTCGAGACTACTCCAGACTAAAGCTTCGTGTATCGGGTACCCCGTCTCGGTGCATCTCTATTTTATAGATCCAGCAGACGAACAAGAGTCCCTACATTCAGAACGTAAGGTTCGAATAAACAAAAGTACATATCAAAGACTATTATTTTCATATTTAGGCGTCGATGATCAGTTCAATCGAAACTTATTAGCATCTGATCAAATTTCTATTCTACTTTCCAGTACTGTCAATGGTGAGAAGAGCCTTTTTACATCCAATAAACTATTTCATAGCTCCATTTACATTCTATCTATTTAGAAGTCGAGCATGAAAGATTTTTGGCAGATTCGGCATTCATCATGCAAGACATTCTTGAACTAACTGGTAACTAGTGAACACATTAAACAATATGCAACTTTACGAGCACAAGATATTAAACTGCTTCCTGTTAAATAAGAATGTTGTAAATATTTGCTGCAATCATTACTGTGCAAGACCATACATTCCAAGGCCTACCAAACGGGAGACCAGGAAAGCACATTCCGGCTTTCTGCCGTAACGAAAACAATTACAAGACTTTCTCTGATGAATTATTAAATTTTACTTTTTCATAATAGTTTAAAATTGCGGGCTAATCCCTACTTTTGTAATGTATCATTTTCAGTAGTCAGGACCAAATGTGGTCAAACCACACTTTAACATAGAGAGTATATTAATAATAAAGCCTTATTTAATTCAAAAAAAAAACTAACTGGTAATTCGCTTTATGTCGTAAAGTTTTTGTCATCAAGTCATCAATTCTAAACTGTTTTCCATGCATGAGGTATGACTTTTATTACTAGCTCTCTATTTGATGAATCCATAGTATAGGATTGTGGTATCATTCATTCATTGTGAGTAAACTATAATTGGAAAATTGAAGTTATTCAGAGTTGATAGCAAAAAAATAACTATACGATGTTCTAGTTTTTATGTTATGATCTCGTTGTCGTGTAAT
Organism: Didymodactylos carnosus; assembly: GCA_905250885.1. Taxonomy (NCBI): domain Eukaryota; kingdom Metazoa; phylum Rotifera; class Eurotatoria; order Philodinida; family Philodinidae; genus Didymodactylos; species Didymodactylos carnosus. The sequence goes on along the minus strand of CAJNOQ010004153.1, from coordinate 12,400 downwards.
GAGTCAGCTGTTGTTTTGGTAACAAAGAGAAATTGTTTTATATTGTTATTTGATATGAGAAAAAACTCTTAGCAAAAAACAATCACTCAGACAAAATAAACACTAAATCTAAAGTGGTCTATTATGTAAAATGTTGGATTTTAGTCTATACTGTTCCTTTTCTTTCTTTTTTGGAGCATATATATACAGCACACGACTAGCAATTCATATTCGAAGTATAGAAATAATCTTTTTTGTTAATGATGAAACTGAGACAGAAAATCTTGTACGCGAGAATAGACAAACAAAAAAACGTTATCTCCTATTTTCATCAGAAGTCAACACTGTGTCCAATGGTGATTCATCCATATTACTTAAAACTTCAGTTATTTTTAAACGTCGCAATGATTTAGCTGATGGTAATGGAGATGATAATAACGCTGTTGTTTGTTGATTAGTGACTAATGTAGTTTTAGTTGTACTTGTCAAATGCTCACTTAACCAATTTAATAGAGCATTCGCTGTTTTATTATCAATTTGAGATTGTTGTTGACTATTCATTGATGTATTTGGTAAAAGTTTTGCTAATAATTCTTCGCATAATTTATATAATAGTTTTGTTTGAACAGCATCTGAAATATTTTTTATGGTCTCGTTGCCCAATAGTTTCGAATGTTTATCATCACCAGTTAGTTCTAAATTTGTTTGCAGTAAATTGATTATTGTAGTCGTTAGAGAGTAAAAATACGATGGATAATTTGCTATCGTAGTTGTTAATACTGCCGATGTGCTTATATCGTTCGTGTTATTTGTAGACCATGAATAATCAGTAAAATTTAAAGCAGTATTATTTTCAAGATAAGATTCACTCAATGGCAATTGTGGGGTGGTTATTGAAGAAACATTGAATGAAAAAGGCATGGAAGTAGACATTGAATTATTATTGTCATAATTATTTATAGTTATATCGATTGGTGAACTAGTGGATGATATTAATTCAATGGTATGATTTTTAGATTTAGTCGAATAATTATCTAGTGTAACTGGCGTTGTTGTCGATTTTCGACGACCTTTTTTAGAATTAAAATATTTAAACCATAGCGAATCTGCCGAATTCTTACTTTTTCGATCAGTTAATAATGATGTAAAATCAAATAATAGCGTTGCATACATATTAGGATTTAACAGATTGATCGTAGAAGTAGGCGTGTTAATTGTTGAAGTGAACTCGTTTTGTACTGTTGTTGACTTATCCACGAAAGAAAATAAATTATCGTCTGAAATTTGATCACGTGACAATGTTATACTAGAATTGAAAATGCTGTTTTCTTGACCAGATGTTGCCGTTGTAACATCAATAGTTATGGCATTCATATCGTCTTTGTTATTTGTTTCAGTTATCATTGTTAAATTATCATAAGAATTTATTGATTCTTTACCACTATCCTCTCCAAGATTAATGTTATATCTTGACAAACCTATTGTATTCTCTAATGATCTAACAGTCGTTGTCAACGTAAATGATGATGATAAATCATTGACTATTGTAGAAGAATTAGAGTCAGTTACGTTTATATTGATTGAATCGTTTGATAATGATTCGGATGTTAATGATTTCGAACTGATTGTTGAAGATTGTTGACTGTATGTAGTCATTTTAGGAAAAATAGCTTCTAATTGAATACCACTAGCAGGAATAACGAGAACATTGGTATCAGAACTTTTTGACGTTGGAAGAAATGTTGTCACTGATTTTTTATCTGAATCAATATTTATTTGTTTTTGACTGTTTTCATCCACTGTCGAATGATAAAATGGAAGATCATTTGAAAATGTTGTTGTGCTAGTTGTTGATGATGTGAAAAAATTATTGAATTCTATTGTTGCTCTATCACGTGTATTTTCATTTTTGTTCAATAGATTATCTATTGCCGTTTGAGTATGATCTGTCGTTAACAAACCGACAAAATCGATTTCATTTGATGATTTTGCTTGGAGTTTATTGGTATAATAGGCTTTTTGTAGCATATCGAATAACACTTTTGTATGCACCGGTATCAGAGCTATAATATAAATTATTGTTAATATAAGATATAATGATACCATTATTTTAAAGTATAAAAACTGAGAAATTGATGAACATAAAATATAGAGATGTATAATTATTAAACTACTACATCTGTTTATATAGAGCAAACAAAAATAAGTTTACCGTCTCAAAATAGAATAAAACAAATTATTTACTTACAAGACCATAATGCTCTATCTTGTTTTAGACGTTCTTCACAATTTTGTCCAACATAGTCAAAATAACATCGACATTCATATGACTGATGAGTTTCAACACAAAGTCCACGATTTCCGCAGGGATTTTGAAAACAAATTCCTAAATTACAAATATTGTTTCTTTATATTCATATAGGTATTATATTAACAGCTCACCAAGTGGTTTTTCGCAATTTGTTCCACTAAAATTTGCTTGACAAACGCAAATGTAAGTGAACGATGAACCATAACATAAACCCCCATTTCGACACGGCTGAGACCAGCATAAGTTACCTAATGAAAATATATATTTTTCTTTAATGAATATTAATAATAACTTGATGACACTTTTTTTGTCATCATACTCTTTCTCTTGAATAATGACAAAAGAGATTAAACCGCTGTCTTAAGAAATATTACTAAGAAACACATAATCAGCATGATCTATTCTTCTCTCAGTTATATTGAATGTTATAATTAATTTATTAAGACAAATTATCAATTTCAATCGATCTTATCGAAATTTCTGACTATCATAAAAAGAAAATTACCAACGGCATATATTTCTCATTTAGATTTATTACATACCTGTTGTTATTGCATCGGCAGAAATTTTAGATAAATTGAGAATTAGAATTAATGCAATAAATAATAATTTTAACAACAATATTAATTGTTTTAAAAATAAGCGCATTTCACATAGAGTGATGTGAGAAAAAGTACTTGTTACATTTATTTTGATATTTTCATTTTTGAACAAAATTGAATCATTTATTTATTTCAAATGTGTGAAAAAAAAAAGAAAGACAGGATATGTATAAATGTATACGTATGTAAGAAATGAGTACGTGATGTCCGTCAGTCAGCTTATAGTTAGGATTGTTAACATAATTGTTCAGTTTTCTTCTCATTTATTCTTTTGTGTTTAAAGATGATCAGGTAACTGACACGCTCAACCATACGTACACACACTTGTAGGAGGTCAACTATCATGTCACTAAATAAATAATTTATAAATTGTAAGTATTCAATACAAATAAAATAACAATAGGGCCTTCTTTATTTTTGATGAAAGAAGTTTACATAGAGATTTGTGTTAGGAAATATTACAGCGCTGATATTTGATCACAACGAAAAAAAGCAGTGTAAGTTTGTAATGAGTTGAAACAAAAAAAAAAAAAAAAAGCATCAAACATTCGACGATATAAGATATTACCTACTATTTTTCTAATTAGATCTATTCAGAACACATGCATAATGACGGATGTAATAAAAGAAATCAAAGAATGAGTATTTTGAGATAGAATTGGATGCATAGAAATAAATCCTATCGTGTTACTGTGAAATAGAAATGTTTAATTTCATCAGAAACACCCACTGACCATAAAAGAATGTTTAGTAATTAAAGTGAAACAACAACCAATCAGCCTTGACAGCAAACAATACCATACTGCTGTATTGTCAGATCATCACTTTATTGCACGAATATCTCGAATATGAACAAAAAAATTTGAGCAAAACGACTTTTAGCAAAAGAAAATGAGCAAAAAATTAGTTAAGCAAGAAGAGTTTGAGCAAAATTACTTTTAGAAAAAAAACTGATGAGCAAATGGAAGATGAGCAAAAAAAGTGAATAACAGATTATATTTGTATTATTTTTATAATAGAACTGTAGTCATTTTTCCCAGCAGTTGATAAGTATTGCTCGATGCGTCATCATTTAGTGAAAGATGAAATCCTTTTACGGAAGAAAACGATGCTGAAACAAAACTAGAGACTCAACCTTCCCAGTAGTATTAATGAGTTAGTATGAAATGATGAATAACTTGAAATTAAATCAATTCAAAAGCTGAAATGAATTTTTTGCTACCTATATCATTCGCCCTTCGTAAATCAACGAATGGGTAATACGCAACAATATGAAAATTGTCCTTTCTGTTTTTTCTCTTTTGTTCTTCCAATGTACTTTTCATTTTTGCTCAAAATAAAAATTGGCTCAAAGCAATTTTGCTTATTTTCTAGTTGCTCAAAACAACTTTGCTCATCTTACATTTGCTTAAACTTCTGTTGGTTAACTAATTTTTTGCTCATTTTCTTTTGCTAAAAGTCGTTTTGCTCATATTCGTAGTTACCCATTGCCCATAGTTCAACCAACTGATTACGATTTCTGATATTGTTTAACAACGTCTGACGCTTGCTGTACTCACACTCAGATAAATAATCTAGTTTTCAACGTTCCAATAATTGAAAATATTATTTTCTTATTACTTCATTTAATCAAAGTATTTTGTATGAAATCATTACTTCAGAAATAATAAAACATTATACATTCATTGTAGTCATCTTACTTTTAGTACGCAATTTAATAGTATTAAGAGAAGTGATTGGCATAGAATGAGTACCTTTTCAATTAAAACCGTTTTTATTTACCGATAACAATAACAACAAAAAAAATGATATCATGACTAGCTAGTACAACGAGAAAATATACATAAGTAGTTTACAGATGAAAATAGAAAAGTATGTTTTCTCGTTTCTAGCTTTTAATAAACATTGTTTTTATAAAACATAACAAATGAACGAATTAGGCTGAGCTATTAAAAAGAAAAACACGTTAGATAGTACCCAGCACCAATGTCGAAATTAGCAAGATATAAAAAAGAATTTTAAGCGAATTAGACGGCTAGCGCCATAAGTTTAAGAAAAATGACAAAAAAAAAATCCATTGTTGAATATCTGAAATAATCGATCTGACACACCCTAAATTTAAAGTTTTTATTGATAAATGTTAATCCCATGTTTCATTGATATTGTTTGCTGATCGTACTCTAAAAAAAGAACAACACATTACATTAGTTAATTACAAACACTAGCACGTTACTTGCTAACCAGATCGTGCACGCTTCAGAGAGAATGAGGACACAAACTTTTAAAAGAAACATTAATATATCTGTGAAAACAGTTATCTTTCTAAACAGTGTCCACATAAATCACACATTAAGTATGATGATTTGCCGTTCCTGCGTGAGCACGCAGTACGTGAAAAAACTGAAGATAGCACAAGATATTTACTCGTACATTTACTCGTTTTAAAAATAAGCAAGTATAAGTATCTTCATTACAGGGAATTCTTTATATAAAAAGTTTTCTGAACATTTTGACGCAAACTTCAAAGCAAAATTTAACACTGAGCTTTTAAAAAAAACGACTAAAGTTCCTGTAGAACAGCGTGCAGGTTCTTCTCTTTTTACGTACTTCATCTGAGATATTGTCGTTTCTTCTGCATCATCTACTGGTGGTTGTTTATTTTCATTTATTGCTGCTGGTTTATCAAACTGATGCAAATTTCTTCGCCAAGTTCTTAATATGCCATCAAAGCCACGACGAGAACATTTTTTATATTTATTTGGAGTTGTTGGCATATCGCGTCGACGTTGTTTTCTATAATAAACGAGAGTGATTGCCAATGGGATATGTGAAAAATAACTGGTCAGTGTGGACTCTTACGATCTAACGATGAAACTATGTTTAGAATGCAGAACAGCAATTGTGTTTCCGGTTCCCCTTGTTTTTCTCTTTAGTATCTCTCAGATTAAGTTTAAAAGTAGAAAAAAACTATTGTAGAGGAATTAGATTTTTAGTCAATTTTCGCGTAGAAAATTCTTATTGACATTTTTCACCACTGGAAAAATTTTGAGATAAAATCTGAAAAAAGTTTCTTGAGCATCCTCCCTAAGATTGTAGGAAAAGAACTGCATCTGTCTCCATTCAACATAGATTTTCAAAATAGATAAATGATATTTCGAAAAAAGTTGAGCGAGATCAGAAAGGGTTGAAACGAGTGGCACTCATTGAATTGAACACTCCCATTTGTAAACCTTTTTGTCAAAAGTAATATTTTTTTCTTTTGTCTGAACTAAAATCGATATATCTAAAACACTTCCATTAATGTGATTCTATACGTGTATCAAAATATAGAAAATTATTTTCACTTAGACTAGATGAAAGAGAAAAAATTAGTTTTTCAGCGATTCATCCTATTTTTTCATTAAGTATATTCATTTTTCTCTAAATTAATAGACAACAATGGAAGATTTCGTTGTAGGCCGAGAGCCTGAAATTACCCGCTTTTGAGCAATTATGAAACAGAAAGAAACAGCCCAAAAAAAGAAAGAATAATTTTACTTGATTGGATATTGTTCCATATAAAAGACATATGATTCGGATAATTTTCCTTTGATAATTTCTTTTGTACGATTACGTAATGTATGAGGATCACTTTCAATTTGAGCCATTATTTCTTCTTCAGTCATTTCAGAATATTTAGCGAAGGTTTTCAAATAGCGAATGTAACTAAACGAAAAAATTTTACACTGAGCAAACTGTAATAAAATTTGAAGTAATTGTTGCGAAGAAAGCATTCTGTTTTCTTTATGAGAATATCCTGTTAACTTGATCCTTAGGTGATATATGTTATGCACAGTCGACAAAATAGAGGTATCTCAAGAAAAATGATTGTTATGGATACATACTGCTAGCACATAAACTTATTGCACTTACTTAAATAAATATTCCAATTCGAGCTCTTCTATTTCAGCTATTGTCTTAGGATCGTCCGACAAATATCTGAATGATGCACGCGACATATGTCCTTGTCCACTCTTCTTACCCCTAAGTAAAAAAATAGACAGAATATCAAATGTACAAAAAAGAGGAAATAATTTACCTTGTTTCACTCATATCGGATTTCACTCTTGTTATTGGTCGTCGAGCATTTAAGGACGCACTTATACATTTTCTAATGATACGACTAGTTCTCTCATTTTTGTTTGGGATTGTTGTTGTTAGCTTGGCACTGTCGTTCGAATTTTCTTGCAAAGATGTTTTAAGAATAGTATCGACCTGTACACTAAGTTCATACAAAGAATCTTGTTGCGAGATAGGTGTTGATTCAGTTCTAGAACAAAAGACACAATGATAAAACTACTATAATAACAAAATCCACTTACTCCAATGGAGTCCAAGCGATCGTCGTTGTTGGAATACGCATTCTTAGTCCACAAACATTTGTAGAGGATACATTTTCTGTACTTTCTAATTTTTTGGGCTCCACCGAATCGATATTGACTTGTATTTTTACTTCATTGATTGTCGAACCATTTTGTATTGTCTTCTCTTCACTACCTTCTAATATTGGCATAAGTTTCGGTTCCCCCGTTGTCGATATATCAAGTTCAATACCACTTAATTTTCTAACTAGATTTGTCGATTGTTGATTTGATGGTGAACAAGTAAGAGGAACTTTTGAAGCACTAAAATGAACTGAATAAAATTGAAGAAATTATACATCGTAAATGGATGTTTCCTTACTCTGTCTTCTTTTTAGAAGAAAATGATTGAAATCTATTATTGTTAAAAGACGACATTTGTGTAAAATCAGCTGATGCAGATCTTGCTGCAAGATTTCGTTGTGAAATAGAAACAACACGCGAAGGTGAACTAAAAACAAAATAAATGATACAATGTATCAGGTAGAAAATGGGAAATCTTCAATAATACCGTGGTTTATTTAAAAAGCCATTTTTGTTATAATTTCGTGAAACATGTTCGACAAGTTGAATTTGCTGATCCTAAACAAGTAATCAATCATTAATAGCCTACAAAGACGATTAAAACATTAAAAACTCACTCGTGCTGCTTTTGCCACCCATAAATCAGCAGCAAACAATGTTTTTTGAACTTGAGCATCAAGTGAATAATCAGCACATAATAGCATAAGCTCTTTTATATTGTATAGCACCATTTCTAAAACAACAGCACCTACAAGGATCACTTAAAAAATAGTGGCCACCTACATGTATAAAACAATGATAGAAAACTTCAACTCAATGCCAAATAATGAAAGAAATTTTAGCAGAAGTCAAGCCATCATTCTTCTTTTTTGTATTGTCTGTCGCTTTCTATTTTTTTCTCTCTTTTACACAAAGATAAATCCAAAAAATTAACACCTTTCTCGTTTCTCGTACCAGCCACAAAGTCTAATCAACGGAAAATCTACAATACAAACCATACGCAAATGTCTTCTTTCTCAAAGAAAATGCCCCTCTTAACTCGAACAGGTCGTAAGACAGAAATAGAAACAGAACCCATTAAGTACATCTAGCGTTTTTCTAAGAATATAATCTATCACAACAAATAAAAGTTGTTACAAAACAAGAATAATAGATGTAAAATATATTCCAGTATCATACGGAAAAAGTCACCTGCTTAAGGCGTTGTTTCCTTTTAGCTTCAAAGAGTAGCTCCAAGGAGCCAGGATCACTGCAAAACTAGTTTCTCCTTGGAGCTGCTATTTGAAGCTAAGTGGAAACAACGTGCTTAAGGCGCAATCATGACTGTTGGACGATGGTAATAATCAAGGCGGACAAAGAACAACCAATCTGAGAAAGACGAAAGCTGTCGCTTCGATGCGATAGTTCTTAGACACATATAGGTATGGCTTTTTAACAATAATTGTTATAGAATTCAGAACATCAAAGAGAATCCTCTCATTGATCATAACCACATGCCAGTAATTCAATTACTGAGAATCTTTAAAATTTTATTTGCTGTTAATAAGTCAATCACCATCATGACATTATGTTAAGTTGCAGCAGCACCAAAACAGTCGGATGAAATTTGTGTTGGACTTTTCTGCATTCTGCTCGTTATCTACGAAAACAAACAGAGAAGTAGATTGTTAGTTTTTTATTCATTTTAATGGGTATACGCGTCAGATATATGATCCTCTAGACTATGTTCTGTAAAATTGTTAGTTGTGATTGTAAGGAACGATCAATTAACGAAAAAAACGAAAATTACTTTTTATTTTATAATGATGAAATTCGTAGTTTAATGATGTTTTGTTGTATAGCTATTTTTTTAGTGTTTTTTCGTCTTGGTTTTGCTGTAAAATATACCGAAATATACCGAAAACCTTTAAAAAATATTGCTTCATTGCTTCATTAGGATTTTTTTTTACGATACTAGTTTATAATATATTCCGCATTGGGTATAGAGACGCTCAAGAATGAACTACTGTCGTTTTCAAAATAAAATGCGGGTGGATAGATCGCTTATCACTTGAAGCGAAAGTGATAGAGACCTGCGGTTTTCACCATGCGAAAGCAGAGACATTGGGACATGTGTTCACGAGTGAAATAATTTTGAAAACGACAGTAGTTTGTGAGCTAACCGTCGTTAAGCCTGTCTGAGAAGGTGGGATGAATAATAGAAGTCTACAAGTGGTTTCATTGAGTCTTTCCTGTTTTTGACTTACTGTTCTTTATATTTTCGTGCTTTTCTTATGATTGAAAATAAGCAATAACATGTCAAAAATGTAGAACCGGCACCTTATCGTCACGTTGATCCGTAGATCTTTTTTAAGACGAAGGGTTTTTCAATACTTAAGACAATGAGTTCTTCCTCTTTTGAAGACTGCATTGAAATTCTATAGCCTTCTGGTCCTAATACAAATGAATGATGGATGATGTTCCTCATTTCTTCAAAATTTGCTGCTTCTCATCATCTACAAACTCTTCTATGTCTCTATTTTTGTGCAAAATATATATTTTAAAAAGCATATAATTTGTTCTAGATTAGAAATTTTAATTATTCATCGGATGACTGACGATTCTTCTCGAACGGTACGTTTAGAGATCAGAGGAAAATAAACGAGTCTGTAGTATGTTTTGAACAACCTTTAATATAAATATATGTCATTCCTGTGGGATTCTGATTATCACATGATCTATTTTGATCCTTTTTCGTAGGTTGATAACGGTAATGATGTCATACCTTCAACTTCAAATGAGAAAAAACGTCGTATGTTTTCGAAGGAACGTACGTATGATGATGGACAATTTTCACGTTACTTTTATATTCTTCATTGCTAATTTAGAATATTCGTTTACTCTTTAGTTCGCTGTATGATGTTTGGTTTCGGTGATGATATAAATCCTTATACGGAATCCGTTGATATATTAGAAGATCTTGTTTTGCAGTATATCACAGATATGGTATAGTTTTTTATATTCTTCACATCAACACTTTTGTTTATTTTGGTTTTTTCTAGACATTAAAAGCAATCGAAATAAGTAAACAAGGACGTATTCAGGTTGATGATATATTATATTTATTAAGACGTGATACTCGAAAATACACAAGAGTTAGAGAATTATTAATGATGAATGAAGAATTGAAAAAAGCTCGAAAAGCATTTGATACAGCCAAGGGTTTTGAATAATTTCGAGATGTAAATTTATTATTGGATAGGTATGAATAAATTGAACAGCGGCAAAAAGCAAACGAATGTTGGCCTGTTATGTTTCATGAAATGAAAGTTCTAGGTTTTTGTACAGGTTTTGTCGTAGAGTGAATATTTCTTTTGATCAAATTTCACTTTTAAATATCTTCTGTATTCAAGGGCTATTTTTGATGAATACTCTGATAATGAAGTACATGTTTTAGTAGATTAACACATGCTCTAATCAAAACATCTAAGAAGGTATTGAGGTTATACAAGTTGAGTTATCGTGATTGATTGAAAGCTTGATCAGTTAAACGTGACGTAGACAACGGGCTTTTCTCAACATCTTAATAATGATAAATTACTGCATGCACTCTAAAGACCGAGAAACTTTAGACTTCTGATTATAGCATGTTGTCACTCTCAAAAGATAGCCACTTTTCCTTTCTATGCGCTCTATGTAAACGAAATTCTCATTGTTTTGTTTCTGTAAACTGTTTTTTTTTTATCAAAGTTTTCAACATTAGAATTTAATTGTCCTTATTTCTCAATATTAGGCGAGTGTATTTCTATATGTTTGTTTTTTCTCACTTTCTTTTTGTCTTGTGGTGTATTAGCATATATATATCATTATGACTTTAGTTCATTTGTAGCTCTCCGTTTTGTATTTGTTATTTTACTTTTATTATTAACAACTTCTATGCATGATTTAATTAATAGTAAATGCTATGAAAAAAATTGTTATTATCTACCAACTATAACACGTGGAGCTAGTAGATGAAATATTAAAAAATTTCCTTGGAGTTCAACTAAAACCAGAGATGACTAAAAATATTTCTGTCGTATAATATTTACAGCAACGTTTTGTACATTTGTCAAAATATATTTACCGATCAATCAAAAATATTAGATTATTCATAATATTATTAATAAATAGCTAAACAAGCAGAATATAAAATGACACATCGAGAAATGATAAACAACGAAAAAATAGAACATTGAATAAACAGTAACTGATGAACAGATATTAGATCTCAAAGAAGAATATAGAAAATCCCGGGATAATAACACAGTTTCTTCATTTAACTGCTAATTCGATTAAATTTATTTTAAAAGATATGAAAATGATCTGATATCTTCTTTTAATTGATAGTGCTGTTGCGACTAGTAAGAATTATCATCATAATCTAGAATCCAAACACAATGGCGAAACCAGGATTTGTAGACTGCTGGGCCATGTTCCATAGAATCGACAAAAATCAGTGGGCCTAGGTGGGCGAACGCTGCCTGCTTGGGCAGGATATCTTTCCGACTGTTGCCGATTTTGATACCGTCATTTTCAGTGTTACTCGTTATCGTGACAATTTAAGATTTTTCAATATCATTTTTGAATGAAAAAATTAAAAATACTGATCTGAGTCTAGAAAGCTAATTTTGGAAATTTTAGAAGCTAAAATAGATTCAGAATCTGCGAAGCACGAGCAGGATGGTAAAGGAGCTGCCGGTCAATTTTACGAACCTATCTAGTCCTGCAATTTTGGAGATAAAATTCTTTCTTTTATTCATTTTGATCGCGATATTTGTGGAGAAAGATTAATTATCCTTTTTGGAAAATTTTGTTTTGTTGCTAAGAAATTCAATTTTTTCGAAATCATTGAAAAACCGATGAAATTGGACTCGTATTTTGCCGTTTCCTCTATTAAAAATCAACTTTTCGACACACATTTGAGGAATCAACGTTAAAATCTAAGTTGAAAAATACGTTTCGGACATTTTCGGGATTTTGAGTGAAAATGCTGAGATTTTTTTCAATTTTTGAGAAAATCGAGAAAACACGGACTACTTCAAAAATCCAGAAACACACATTTT
>CAJNOQ010004152.1:0-18228 GCA_905250885.1 Didymodactylos carnosus | reverse complement strand
ATAAATTAAAAATTCTAACTAAGAAAGCGTTAGATGGAAAAATAACAAAGAGGAACGAGCAGCAAAAGCCAAGAGCTTTTATAGTTAAGGTAACCATCAGTATTTTTTATGAATTTGTTCAAATGCTTATTTTTCTTACACCTTTCGTATTTATAAACAAAAAATTATACTAAACTTATTCAAGAACAGCGAAGCTAAAATAAAAACATGATTTTTAAAAAAAGATCCTCGTTTTAAACTAGTTCCATTCGAAAGAACATAAAAAGTTGTCTATATTCTATGAATATAACATTGTAACCTTATTTCAATCAAACAACATAGGAAAATCACTTCAAAAAATCGAAAAAAATTGGATTTTACCCCCCAAATCCTTGATTTTACCAAAAGTCCTCATTTTATATTTTTTAAACTAGTTCCATTCAAAAGAACATAAAAAATTGTCTATATTCTATAAATATAACATTGTAACCTCATTTCGTTTGAGCACAGTAAGAAAAGCACATCAACTAATTGAAAGAAATTTCAAGATTTTGGCCCTGGTTTTACGATTTTCGATACAAAAAGTAGTTGTAAAACATCTTTTTGCAATGCACTAGATAGAGCAATTAATTCTGGATAGGAGACACACTTTTTCCTGTTCTGCAATGCACTTTTACAAAGCACGTAGCGTGTTTTCTAATTATTATGGTCAATGATCTTCCCAAAGTAAAATGCATTTATCGCCGTGATAATCCCATTTTTTCTCAACACCAAAGTGATATTCGGAATCAGCGCAAAATTCTGCATCGATTACATGTCTTTTTTAAAAGATCAGAGAAAAATAATTTTTCACTTTTCCTGAGGGGTACCACAGGTCGAAAAAATCGAAAGTCTGAATTTCGAAAAACGGTAAACGCCATTTTGTTCAGCATGTCGAATAACCTCTAATCCGACGGTTTTCATCAAAAAATATTCAGGGTCGAAAAATGGCCTTATCCGCCCCACTCCTTTAATGGAGATGGTGAACATCATCGTCATAGTCGAACACATTCAAAAGATAGTCGAAATTGTGGTACAGAACGACCGCCACCATTGTTTCAAGTGAAATATTCATTTTCTCGTAGACGATTCAGTCGGTGAGAAGTAAACAGGAAGCGGCGATCAGTTAGATTTGCCTGCAATATCCGCTCTCACTTAATAAAACGTTTTCTCAGTGACATAGATGGGAGGAGCTACGACCTGATTTTCGAAAGATTTCTTAAAAAGTTGATCTTAAAAAATAGTTTTGAATCAATATCACTTATTAAAAGATGTTACAAAAGCACTTCTTAGTGATCAAAACTCGAAGTCTGTAACTCGTTTCGTCTTCGTTCTTGGGTTATTCAAAAAATATAAAGCTTTCTTTATTCTGAAACCAATACTAATAAGTAATAATATGTAAGAGTAAAGTGATCCCTGCCAGGCGTTTGCTAGACCTCTTATAAGCGTTTCCTATGTTCACACGAGAAAAATGAGAAAAGATATAGAAAGTATCGATGTGAAAACATAGGAAATGGAAAATTCATCACCGTGATTCTCTGCTTTTGTTAAATGTGGTAAAGAACTGTGTTTTGGGGGATTTTTTTCTTTCGAATAAATTTCGAATAAAAGATAAATTGATTAAATTAAAATACATGTAAAATACTTCTTTGGCATATGATAAATCAGTTTCAGATATCTTATACACATTAAAACGATCTGTCGCACCAAGGAACTGTTGTAATCTTTTTCTTAATATCGATCGGTCTTTATTTGTAAGAGATTTCTGATGTTTTTCAATAAAACTGAAAAAGTCCTTAAATACAGACCGGATTAAGCATCCTGCTTTTCTGAAACATGCAACGGCCTAGCGACACGTTTATTTTGCTCTAACGATCAATACACCTTGGAATCTTGTAAATAGATAAAACTAATAAAACCAATTTGTGTAACTGATTGAGCAAGTTCATAAGACCGTGCCAGAATCATTGATACAGAAGTGCTCATTTAGACGCTCAAATAACGACTATCAAGATAAGAGAATCCGGTATGATTCTTAGTGAAAGAAAGGAAACTATGCCTCAAAGTTTCTATAAGTTGAACCGATGTCTGTTTTTCGAAAAGTTTATTAAATGGATATCGTTCTTACAGTTTTGTATACAATATCTGTCAGGCCAGTATGACAGATCTCATCCTCAATTTCATTCATTCACTCTTGTCCTTTTTAAAAAGTAGGTTGCGAGATGGCTATGAACTTCTACATTGCTAGTGGGTAATTCCATGGGATCTATACCACCATATACATGACTGTCTCGCATCTCGATAAAAGCATACGGGTTTTGTAGAGCGCGAAATTTCAAGCAATATTCGTGTCAGCGAGACTTCTTTTCGAGTTTTCTATCACTCAAATAATCGTCGAATACTAAACACATAGGAAATATGCCATTCACTCGTGCATATTATACATTATAGTAGCAAAAGGGGGAACATAAGACAGAGAGAGATAGCCTAAGTAATCATTGCATAGTATTTCTTTCTCTATCTCTATGTCAACAATATAAATTTATCTTCCCTTCATCTGACAAAATATTTCCACAATATGTTTCGGCTCTTTATGAGGAAAACACATTACCAATATGTCTTTCCTTCATGAGAAAATACATCAATCATATTTGTCTAGTTCTTACGGGCAAATCACCAGTGATATGCTTTTCTTCCTCATGAGAAAATATATTATTAATGTATCTCTACAGTCAGCAATGGGTATCTACTGTTTATTGGAAAGCTATTAGTAATATGCCTCTAGTTTTTATGGAAAAATTCTACCTGCCTTGTGGAAATATAAATACCAGTGTGTCTCTACTCCTTATAAAGAAAAAGTTAACAATATATCTCATATTTCTCGTGAGAAAATAATAATATATTATTCTTGTGTTTTACTTAAACTGCATATTATATTTTATATAACAAATCTATATCTACAAGTCACTTTCAAATGATCCGAATAACCTAATCTATTATTACGTGCCAATTATGTTTCCCAAGAAGAAGCTAGACACTAATTGGATATGGACTTCTGGCAGAGGCGAGCTACGTCTCAATGTCATGTTTGGTAACGATGAAATTGACGATATGACACGAAAAAAAGTGGCCAAAACAGGAGAAACTGGAACATTTGATGTAGCTCCACTCATCATCGATTCATTTTCAGCCTTCGTTGTTGGTGCAAATAATAATCCGGTGCCTGGTGTACATCCATTTCGTAGAATACACCCCAGTGATAAAACAATGACAATTAGATTTGAATGTTCATCGGAAGTCATTGCTAAGGAAGTCATGTCACGTGTGATCGATGGCGATTATGATGTAGAATTTGCATTCTTCTTTGCTGGGCTCAACAAAGTCTCAACAAGTATAGTGTCAATCACCAGCGATTCATTAAAAAGTGTTCTCTCAAAAGCAACAGCTGACGGAGAAAATACAAAAGCAACTTATATTCATAAAGGCCAGGCCAACAAATTTATTTCTATCTATTTGGCCAACGTTAGAAAGATAATTTACAAAGAAGATCCAAAGTCAAACACATCCAGTTTAACTGCTGGATTAGAAGACCAATTTGTTTCACTAATGCACCAAGGTCAGTAGCTTCTTATAAGTAGTCTGATATGTCTGAGACCGGGCTTTTAACCAAAAGAGAAAACTTTGATGCATTTTGCGTCCATGTTTCATTTCTTCTTTTAGGCATGGATAACTCAAAATAAGAGAAATTAGATCTGAACATGTATGGTCAAGTTTGGTCTTCTAGTGACTTAAATCCTGATCGTCTTACTTCGGAACTCAATAAAATCTTCACTTATAATCAGGCGGAAACTAATTATCGTAATACAAGTGATAAATACTATGACTTTCATGAAGAATATGCCAAATCATTGGCGGTGTCAGCTCCATTTAAAAGCTCAGCTAGCATTCTTGGAATTCTATCACGAAGTATGGACATATCTGCATCAGTTAATAAGGCTGAGTCGGGTGCTACCGGAAAAACAACGCATGATGTTATCTCCTTGACAGATATTAAAAAATATCTTGATCAGAAGTCGATAGAAACTGAATGGAAAGGAGAAAAGGTTATACCGAAATCATTTCAAGTTTATAAACTGACAGATATCACTGACAATCTACAAGTTACTCTAATGGCAAAAGAATTGACCGCTGAGAAAACGAATCATGCAATGATTCGAACAATGAGCACATTAAACCTGCCTCGGACATTCGGTGGATTAACAAAAACAAGCGTCATTTAATCATCTACATGTATGATAGGTGAAATTCGACTATATTCAGCTGGCAGTCATCCCCCCTTTCCTTGGCTTTTCTGTAATGGAACTGCAGTTTCGTGTATTGAATATCAACGACTCTTTTCTGTTATCGGTGAATCATTCGGAGCTCGAGATGGAAAAACAACGTTCAATGTGCCTGATTTTCGCGACCGTTTCCCACTAGGTCTCAATCCAATCGGAAGTCGGGTAAACGGTTGGACAAAAGGAAATAAAGAACACACCCTCACAATTAATGAAATGCCTACTCATCGCCATAGTGCGGGTACATTAGACACTGCCTATGCAGGCACACATAAACATACAGTCAATTATCCAGGTCATAATCATGGGGGTTTCACGGCAAACAGCAACAACGACATTATGGATCGCGGGAACGACGGCCCCCAAACCGTCGGTCGCGGCGGCGGCGGCCTCTACTCCTTCTGGCGTCATCACCACGGAATTCCGGGGGGACAAACTGGAATAACCATCGGCAATGATGGCACTCATTCTCATTCAATAGAAGGGTCAACAGCTTATGAGGGTGGTGGGAAATCATTCAGCATTATGCCACCTTACCAGACAATTGCTTATATCATTTTCACTGGAGAGAATTGTGCTTGAAGTGTCGCTGTGTATGTCAGCCTCCCTCCCCAGGATTAAGTGGACGAACAAATTTTTCTTCAGGGAAAGACAAGAAGCTGTTGAGGAGAAAACCCGATTTCTTGATTGAAAAGCGTAAATTTCTGATGGAGAAACAGATTTTTTGTCAGGGAAGGACAACAAGTTTTCGTCAAGGAAGGAGAACAAGAAGCACCGATTTCTTGGTTGAAAAGCAAGAATTTCTTAACGAGAAAGAAATTTTTCTTGTGTTTTTGCTGAACAAATCGGTGTTTCTCTATAAGAATTTCACCTTTCGAAATGATAAAATAGTTGTTTCTCCGCTAGAAGTTCAAGGATTTTTCTGAAGAACTCGGTGTTTCTGCATAAGAACTTCAAGGTTTTTCCTGAATAGCTCGGTGTTTCTGCATAAGAAGTTCATGTTTTTTAATGAAGAAATCGGTGCTTCTTGTTGTCCTTCCCTGACAAAAAATCTATTTCTCCATCAGAAATTTACGCTTTTCAATCAAGAAATCGGGTTTTCTCCTCAACAGCTTCTTGTCTTTCCCTGAAGAAAAATTTGTTCGTCCACTTAATCCTTCTTAATCAAAAAATCACGCTTTCTCCGCAACAACTTCACGAAATTCACTGCATTCGTTTAGTGTCACAAGAAATTATGTTTCATGTTCAGATCTCTTTTGGATTTTGTTCGTCTCACTGAGTTCAGAATCAAATGAGATGCTGCATTATGTCCGCTCCATGTCGATCAAACAGTAACATCACTGTGCAAATGTGACTAAATAATACTATCAAAAATTCCAAAAGGTGTACGTTCGATCATGTATACCGTATTTATCTTTTTTTATAACGATAATCAAAATAAAAGACTACTGCATGAAGCAGCTGACGCAAGTATAGGAGTCGTTCAAAATTGTTCTTTTTGTGTCTGAAGTTGAGTGGTAACTAGAGACGAGGAGGCCCTTAGATAAGCGGAATAGAAGAGAGCGAGACAATGGCGAAGAATGATGAAAGAAAAGGAAGCGGAACACATATTTTATCTGAAGCTAAAGAACGAGAGCAAATCAGATTCGTTGTATTCTTTATCACCACGCCGGCGGTACCATGTATGTTTCAAACGTTAGTACTTGCAGTCACGATTCATCAGAGCGACTGTACGATCTTCAGCAAATCGAAAGTTCTCTCAAGTCTTTTCCAGGTGCATGAAATGCAATCGAAGTGCTTTTGTTACGCGCCGAGATGTTTTTTCTAGGTCACTTTGATCTCCGTCAATCGTACGTGTGCAGTAACCACAAAGGCGAATTATTACGAGAATTCGGAATTTCAACACAGAAGAAAAAATGCTTATCGTGTGTTCCGTGTTTCAAAACGCCGTCGTCGGCTGTGGCCGTTCAGCACATCAATACGGCACAAGAAATTACCATCTTCGATCGATTCCAGTTCCGCCATTCATATGCACAACTTGTTTGCGATCCATGTCGAAAATCTGTTGGGAGAGTGACCGATCACGTGAGTGAAATGCTGTTCGCAGAAAATTAGATCTGTTGAATATACGAATTTAGGCACAAATCGAACGTCACAAAAAGACATTCAAGTGATTACACGACATTGAATTTAGTGACGATGAGTCTGACAACCAGGAGGATGACAAGATTTTCCAACTTAACTTATTCCCTAAAAAATTTCAGTGGGTCAAGTTGGTTCTAAATCTTTAAATCCAGAGATCTCTACATATAGTTCTTCAACTAGAATGCCTTTGTCGTCAGTCACTGACTGCCATTTTTATCAGACAGATATTTCTTTATTTGTTTGTTCACATCCATTTGGACGTCAAGTTTGCTCGTGTAATTAGTATTGATCACAGGCGCATTGCTGAACAGGTGACGTTCAAAAATTTAAGTAAATTTTTCTCGACACAATCGAAGTCGGTAATCGAATCCGCATTTGAGATTTTAGAAGGCATATCAAACCGAATATAAGATTTGATCGAATCAAATCGCGTCGAATCTGAATGAAGATTCTCTTATTCGTTTCGGTCTCTGACAGGTTCTGATAGAAAACAGCTGAACCTGCATAGTTTTTTCATTTCTTTTTTGCACCAACTTACGAAATAGACTATCATTTAATACGAAGAAATAGTATATCAGACCCAACATGTCTTCTAAAAATTTTTGAGAACTAGATGTACACCAAGAGAAGGAAAGCTGATCGTGACAGAACTTTTCCAGATGAGAAGGGGATCAAAAACATGCGCTATTTCATCGAATGTTCTTTATGAATTATCTCTAATAAATCTGCACAATGTCAAAGGTCACAGAAATATACAAATAAAACACCAAAAATTAAAAAAAATGAATGACTTTAATGACTTCAGTCATGAAAGTCAAAAAAGTCATATTTAGATCACCAGGGTCCAAAAGATCATTTAAGTGACTTAAGTCAAAAAGTCAGTCGTTTTCCCCTTGCCATATCCAGCAGGCTGGAAAAGTTGTTGCCCTCAGTATTTCAGTGTTTTTTCAGTGTAAAAGTGATGAGTAGGAAAATCAAATATAAAGAAATAAGAGATGGCACAGGCTAAAAGAATATTGTAATTAACAGTTCTTCTCCCCTCTCGAGTCAGTCAAAGCAAAACAGTGTGCTTTTCCCGACTTTCCCAAATTATTTAGAGCGGTCTAGTCGATTTTGCGTCATTTCTCTCATAGAAATCTGTTCAGTTCACCTGAATTTTATGGTTTTCACGTTGCGACACGGTGCTCGAGTATCGACTAGAAGTTTCTATTCGATTGATGTCGAGATCGTTCAACAGCCACGTGATCATTTCAAGCAGTTCTTTGTGTAGGAAATACTTCGTTGCTCGACCTTGGTGTTTAAGACCACTATGCTGTTGAAAGCAACAGCATCGACTAATTTTGTAGTTTACAAAGCTATAAAAAGACCTCACTCTGTCTCCTGGAAACTTCTCAAGAAATCTCTCCAAAAACTTTCAAAAATATGCTTTTAGAAAGTTAACTTATGCATGGGGCAAAAATTTTTGCACCTTACTGTATGAGATCTGTCTATTGATCTGTTAAGAAAAACTGAAAAAAAATTCGTTTTACTTTAGTTTTGGGCTATCTTATGCGGTCTAATGTACGAACTTTGATGAAAAAAATCTTAGCCATTCACTATCAGTTTCATGATTAAAAAATGCTTAAACAATACTAAGTTATTACCATTGAACATAGCTGCTTTTTAAGGAAATGTCTTGGTTTTGTAATTTTGTTACGGTTGGTTTTGTCTGCACTGGTTGGTCGTAAAGTATTGGAAGAGTAACGCTGCTCTTTGATGTAAGTTGATTTGCTTTCTCCATTGTTATTGGCGCCGTGTGGGGTACCATTTGTAAGAAACTATGTTCAATTTTATCAATTAGTGCGAGTAATGTTTCCGATTTCAATTGTTTTGGGTCAAGAAAACGAACATATTGCAAGTCTAGCGATCGAATATCTAATAAAGAATAAACAAAGTAAAATAAATCAAATAGTAAAATATTCAATAGATTAAGCACAAATCTTTGTGAAAGCTAGATGATAAAGAGAGTACGATTTATAATGATTCGACAAACAGAAAATAACTGAAGAAAGTAGGTTTAAGAGACTTCACATATCCAGTAGTTTCAGGAGATATTTATTTTTCAAACTAACTTACCAAACCAGTCAGGCAATTCAGGTCTCTCAAGATAAACAGGTGTAATTGGTTTCTTTTGTGGTTTTAATCTTTCTAATGCAAACATGGCTTCTTGTCGACATGAATTACTTTTAAAATAATCTTCAGACATTAAACATGGATTAAGACTGGCCTGTTTCATACCAGCAGCAATCTGTTCCCATTGATCACCGGTTTCTATAAAATAATCAACCCATATATCATATCCTCTTTCGACTATTTCACTGCATAACTGTCTACAAATATCACGATCTTTATGTGAATAACTAAACATAATAATTGGTTTTTGCATGATGTCTGAGATTGTTGGTGAATCATCTGCTTGTTTAGTTGCTGGATGCATTGACAAATCGATATTAAATAGAAGACTTTCAGCTGCTTTTTGTATGTTTTCAATATAGTGTGGAACATACTGATTAGATGCAATTTTCTCTTTTGTACCTTTCGACAGATGTTGAATTAAATCTTTGAATTTTGTATTGAAATTTTTTAATTTTTTTTTGTATCTACCTTGAAACGATATACTCCATAGAATGTTAACAAGTGCAGTGCATGTCGTCTGTTTCAAAGGATCTTCACTATTAACTATAGAATGATAATTAATCAAGAGATTGGTAAAGAACTCCATAGATGACGATGTGTGGAGATCAACTAATGACTTACTCGGATATCATTGCTAACCCATCTGTTATGATCTCTAGACATCCAGCTTCAATTAAATCTGGCACCATAACTGTTTTATCCGAATAAGTCATAATAACGTCCAAAATGCATTTACTTGTGAATGATGCACTGTCAGATGAGGGATCCACAGTTAAATCCAAGCACTAGGAACTAGGAATTTTTTGCGGTCAGGGACTGTCATCGAGAAAAATTGAGTTTTTGCTTGCGAAAACGAGTAAGTTCGTAACCCCTTCAGTGACTTAAATCTTCCAGAAGAATGGGGATTGATTCTCTCAATCTCCTCTTTGGTTTCGTCACCGGTTGAATCAGAGGATTTTAAATTTGTTTTAACGTGATTTAACATTAAAGACAACAATTCAGTGCAATTCGTTGGCCGTTGCTGATCATTCAAAGCTAAATCTGCGTACGCAGATGTAGCTCTCATATCATATAGTATTCTGTATATATACCAACGGTATAGTATTTCTAAATCATCAAATACCTGAACATTTTTTAAATAATTTCGAATAAAAGATAAATTGATTAAATTAAAATACATGTAAAATACTTCTTTGGCATATGATAAATCAGTTTCAGATATCTTATACACATTAAAACGATCTGTCGCACCAAGGAACTGTTGTAATCTTTTTCTTAATATCGATCGGTCTTTATTTGTAAGAGATTTCTGATGTTTTTCAATAAAACTGAAAAAGTCCTTAAATATTTGGCATCCATCAATTAAAATAGTTTTCTCAATTTCTTCTTGTTCTGATTTGCCAACGAAGGCTTTAATTTTTATTAATATATCGCCAAGGATTTCATTATCACATGCTAATTCGTTATCACTTTCTGGATCATTATCAACTTTTGAATCGCCACTTGTTGCTACTGAGATGTCATCTCTTATGTACTCTTCATCAGATAACTGGTCCAGATTTATTCGACTTTCTGACTGAACTGGTTTTTCGTGATCTGCTTCTTCTTCCTTCTTGGTCTGCACTTCCCTCAAATCTGCCATTAGATCCACTTCATACACATTTTGTGGACCATCTAGTGTTTCAGTCTCAGTCTGGATTGTTTGATCGCCTGCCATTATCGTCTTCTCTGGATTCGAACAACTATTCATACTTGCTAGATAGACTTCTAAATTCAAAGCAAACGTTCAATGCTTAATTTGCAAAAGAATCTTTATATTAAATTTTGTTTTGATAAAACGTGTCGCTATAACAGCGGTCTTGTTCGCAGCTAAAATTTTTATATCTTTAAAGAAGTTCCCATAAAATCACCCTCACCCCTCAGCCTCACCCTAACTATCTGCCTATTTTTTGATTCAAATGAGAGGAAAAGTGATTTATGTATGAGTGATCACGGCAAAAACTGAAAAATAAAACGTGCGTTCTTTGCGCTCTTATTCAGTGTTCTTGTCGCCGATTGTATTTACAGATAGTGTAAACAACCATCTTTCAACAGCTATCAAGACTTATTTTTTAAAGAATTATAGGCATTTTTCTGTGAATCCCTATGCGTTTTGGAAAAAACTAATCGTTTCACGAAAGCAGCATCCATATTTTATTTAATTAAAATTAAATTAAATTAACATAAAATTACTCGACGTTTCGACTGTCCATACAGTCATTTTCAAGAGAACATACTGCACAAGAAAATTAAGCGAAACAGAATAAGAAAAAGCATATGTATATTTAGCACTCGTACTAACTGAAACAGAACGAGAAGGAATTTTCTTCTTCATTCTTTTCGTTTCTCCTAGAAGAAAATAGTTGTTCTCGGCTGTACTGTTCATTATTAGTAATCATTTGTTATTTGTTCTGTCACCTCCTGGATCAAAATCATTTTTACTGGTCTTTGATATATTCACAAAATGCATGACAAAAAGATCTCTGATGAAATAAGTGTATACGGCGACGAAAGTAAAATAAATGAATGGACAAAGCACATATCGACGAAGGCAAATAACATCTCCAAAGATTGAAGGTCATGGCGTTCTGGCGTGTTCGAGTTTGGGGCGGTTTCAAATCTCGTGATCGGATCGGGATTGGGTCCGACAATCTCAAACCTCCAGGACTCTACATCGGCCTGAGAATAAAAAGATCCGTCCATCTCTTATATCATATATAAATAGAGAGAGAAAAATCCTTATTGTCTGTATTTCACATGTAGAAAAAGAAACGCCGCAATCAGCCTAAGTGAAGCAATGAAGCCAGTAGTGTCGTTTATAACATCGAATCGCAGTGGGCATCCAGGCGGACATTAGGTGAAAAATCGAAAGTAAAGATTTTAATATTTCGGTTGTTGACAAGTATACTTTCATAATGGGGCCATCTAATCGTGTATGAATGGTTGCTAAAACCTGAAGAGATTTGGAGAAACAAGTGTTTAGAAAACGGCATGGAAACTGCCGACTATCATTGCTCTGGACTTGAAATGCCAGTGTTCGCGTTCATTTGCTTTGTTTTTCCACTGTCGAGCTCATCTTTAGAATCAGAAAAGCTTCAGCTATCAGCTCGTGCCAAACACTAAACATTATGAAGCTTGTAACGAAAGTAAAAGTGAAAAAAGTTGACATCTACCGAAATCAAAGTGCTCTCATATGACTATACCTCAGTATAATCTAGTTCCACGATTTTCCACACCTCTAAAATAACATCCAAATACGTCGAACGTTTCGTCTCACACTGCTATATATACCATAAGCTCCCAAAGTCTCCCAACTTTTTCTTTAAGTTTTTACAGATTTGAAAAAAACCTCTAAGGATATCGAAGTATTTCACAGTTTTCTCAGTCGAAAATTAACTTTTTCGTAAAAATAAGCTCATATTCCGAATCAGCGTGAAAAACTGCATCGAATGGTGTATAACTCATCTAGTTTCGGTCGCTCGATTTTGAATCCTAGAAATTTCTTAGCTTTTGAGATTAACACAAACAATTCCGTGCTGAAAATTTGAATTTCAAGATAAAGTAACCTGAACGACTCGAAACATGTTTCTTATAGGTTTTCGACAATGCTCTTTCCAGTGGCATCGTTTTTAAATATTGAGAAAGTTTTCTGAAGGATTTTCCAGACCCCGGATCTCTGGAAAACTCATTAGAAAACTTTTTCAAAATTCAACTCTAATGCCATTAGAAAGACGATCATGAAAAACCTATAAAAAAATGGTTCATGAAATTTTAGTTCACTCATAAAGCTAAAGTCCGCCTGCTCTGGCAAAAAATGCCCACTGTGCGAATAAAGGTAAACCATTATTGATTTATATTCTTCATCATTCTTCATTCGAACACAAAAATTTACGATGAAGAAGTCACTAAAGCTAGTCTATCGCAAGCCGCCAAGACTATGCTGCCGACTGTCATCGAATTCTTTTTTAATACTTCTATAATAAATAAATCTCCAATAACTACAATAAAATATCTTATTTATACACTATCACAGTACAGAAATCTTTTCTCTTCAGTATTTGCATTTTCGACGTTCTTCTTTCGACATTTTCCCTTCCTAGTTTTTTAGTTTAAATTCATTAACAAGTTAAGTGTTAGTGTGACAGATTGATTTGATTTGATTTTTATTTCGACGACAGCAGTTTTGGACAGAAAAGAGTAAACTTTAGTATTACAATACAAAAATTTAACCAGTACATAAACATGTTGTCAGGGAAGCAGAAAAGGCTTTAAACATCTATAAAAATTGCCACCTTTCTATCCTATTTTTATTTTTATTTTTTCCCCTTTCACAGTTGTAGGTGCTGCCTCAGTTTGATTTTGAAAGATTTTATTGTTGGCGAGATAACTAAGAAGCCATTTTCAGAGCCTGTAGGCCATCCCATCATTTTTTTTGACTCAACAATCATATGGACATCCAAAACTGTGACAAAAATCTGCATATTAACGGAGTACTTCAACAACTCAAAGAATTTAATGCTGTTGCCATGACAAACAGTTTTGTGAAAAACACTGATATTTTAGTAACGGCTTGTGGTCAGAGAACTCTGAATATATATTCTAAAATGTCTCGTTATCAGCTATAATATATACTAGAAAAAGTGCCGTGAAAATCGGTCCCTTTTTTTAGGTGCATTGGCAGTTGATTGGCTGTTTTTGCGTTGCTTCATGTCAAGAGACCATGTACCATTTATCTTTCTTTCCGTTGTATAACACACACATCTTATCATTAAAAGAATTTCTGTTGTTCGCTTTTTTCTTCTTTACGTCTGCACAGACACATGATATACGCCAACTAACCGATGGTGATACAAATTTCAGAAATCCGTAATTTTCATGGACTTCAATATCGCACTATACACATACTAAACAACTCAGAACCTTACTTCGTTACACTCATAATGTTGCCTATGGTAAATAGGACAATTGGTGCACATACGTCTTTAATAAAAATCGCTTTTCTTTTCTTTTTGCCATTTATTGGTACTGCTGTCAGTTTAAAGTATTGTTTATTGCTATCTAAACCAATTTTTCATCAAAAGGAAACCAGTTGGGCGCAGGTTTATAATATTATAATATTTATTTAATAACATAGAATACAAATATTTTTTTGTTAACGGTTCGGAGCTATTCTTCAGTTACTTTATATATGGCGGACGTATTGATTTTTTGAACTGAATTGAATTAAATTTATTCTAAGCAGAGGTAAGATATTACAAAAAAAGTACAGAAAAACGTGTGGCATCCGTGAATGCCTCCCTTTAATGTTTACCGGTAAAGCATCCTCTGTTTAACCTGCTTACGCGCTCCAACGCGTGCATATTTTAGCCTCATGATGTATCAAGTTTGACACTAACGATGATTTAGTGATGCATAACAGTCGTAGTTTTGACTCACTTTTCAGTATCAAAGACGCAGTTCTGGCTCTCATTACATTTTACCACTAAAATCTAATTTTCTTTAAAGAAAAGATGTTTCCGGGCCTAATTTCCGGGCCTTTTTCTAAATCAGTTTTTAATGCTGATTCAGAAGAATATAGTTCGAACCTTCCATCTTGCAATACAAGCACAAAAAGTCAATTTCATCAAAGAGGACGGTTTTTTGTATTTTTGAGGTCTTCTCAGTAATTTGAGTTTTACTCCACGAAGAAATGACTTTTGGAGGCTCGGAAGATGTTATTCGTAATCAGCTCGTTAAACTGAATCTGAATATGTATAATAAAGTCAAAAATAAATTCCACTGTAAGTTTGCATTAGCTGAACCTTAGGCAACGATTTTTTTCAATACTTTAATAACTAATAATGCAACTGGGTAGAATTTCAGTCTTTTTTACTTTATTTGTTAAGAATCGAATATTTCGACCTTTACGGTAATTGCCAGTGATAGAAGCACTGTGCTCAAGAATGAAAGTAACAGAACTATAGATAGATTCAGATAAGTATTTTCATCTTACTTGACAGAATCAGATGAAAACTGGACTATATATATTTTCTTTTTTAAAACATACTTACATACATACTTTAAAAATTGTCTAGGTATTCTCAAAAACAGCAGTCCGTAAAAGAAAACATCATATAATCTCGGATTGTGCGTATAGTATGACTCATGTTTATAAGATTAGAATAATTTTTTGCCCTGAAAGTAAAATAAATTTGTCTCTTTGAAACTCACTGTTAATAATTAATTTTGCCACATTTCATTCCAAAGATTGTTCATATAAGGCGCCGCTAATTCAAAAGTTTAGCACATTTTTATTTCTCGTTTTCTTATACATCATAGGACAGAGAATTTCACGCTAATCAGGGATATCACCTTTTTAGCCTTTGTACTACACGTTTTTATGGAAAGAAATTTGAAATACTCTGAGAGTCTCAACATCGGGAAAAATCGTCGTATTTCAAAGAAGTATAATATTCAAAGTATAATTTCGAAAAGTAAGAATAGCTTTTTCTCCTTTGTATTTTAAAGCGTCCAAACGTTATTTTTCGGATTTAGCATTAAAAATTGAATTAGAAAATGTTTTTTGAAATTTTTCCATATGTCATGCGATTGTAGGAAAAATTCGTTTACAAGCATAGCTCCAAAGCGAGGGCCTCGCCTCAGAAAGCTATCTAGTTTTCTGTGTTAATATATGGAGCTCTAATTCTTGCGCCATTCGATCGGTCTTAATTCGTAGTACAAAAATTTGGATCGCTATTTTCTAAAATTTGTTTCGTTCCTGAGAATATACATTTTTCTGAACCAGCAGCGAAAAAAATCTGAATTCGGCCCGTAATGCTCTATTTTCTCCATCAGAACTCATTTTTTATGCAATAAAAATAGGCGTTCTGCTGGAAGTCCTTAAAGCATGATCCCTTGGTCATTGATTTAATTGTAAATTAATTAATAAATCCGTAAATTCTTCTTCATTTTCTGCATTTAAATTACGATCCCGTATTTGTATAATTAATTGTTCACTATCAATTTTTCATATGTATTTTCATCACTAGTTTCTTCCATTTTTGTCACTAACAATGCAATGATTTGTGTATTTTTAATATCACGTAAAATTTTTCTCCATCGTGAAATTTTTTTATGCGGCTCATTTGTGAACAAGTCGAATTTTAACAAAACCAATTCATTAATCCATTCATTTTATGGATAAACATTTATTATCCATTCATAAATAAATAAATTATCTTTATTCTGTTTGGAATATAAAATTCCCATTGATAATAACGTAATTATTTCATCTTTAATTTCAAAATTTTCAATATTAAAACGTTTTTTAATCGTTTTATTATTTCAAAATTTTCTATTTAATTTCGATGAAATCATTGTCAATACTAATCGTACACTATCTCTTATTTTTTTCATCATCAAAATAATTATAGATTTCATTAATGTCTTTGTTTTTGATCATCATAATTTAATAAATCGATTGTCAATGTAACAAACAGGTTGGATATTTGTTGAATTTTTATTATGTGTTAATTTACATATGTATTTAATAAAGTTTGATCTTTATCATCCGCTGATGGTACATGAACATTTTGACAAATATTTCCATGATAAGCCAATAATTCAATATCGTTTACGTTAAAAGACTGATAATTTTGACAAATATAATTTCTATGTTCAATAAAAACATTTTCATCTTTACAGAAACAATTGTCTTTTGTTGTTGCTGAATTTTATAATTTTTTAAAATTATCAACATATTTTTTTATTTCTGGATATTTTGTTTTCTCACGAGAATTTTTCATTTCATTTATTGATAAACACGCCGGTGGTTCTGGTGCTGATCTTAATCCAATTTGTACATATTGTGTTTTATTTTCATATTCTGAATCTCGGATTCTGTGCGCATCACTGCTTGTATAAGTTGATAATTTTTATATCAATTAGGCCCGTAATACAGTGGCTCTGTCCACGTAATCAACATCAAGTTTATTTTCATCAGATTTACCAAAATTTTCATCAGACCTTTTTGTTCATCAGAACTTCGACTTTTATCAATAGCGCTTGTTTTAATGTTTGCTTTTACGTCTGGTTTTGTTAAAATTTTAATGTCACCTGCCAATCCTGTATCACGTGCATATGAAACGAAAATTCAATATTTTTAAAAGACATGTATTCTATTCATGCCAGACTTAAGTCAAATGCTTTTACAGCTAAACAACTGCACACACAAAATACTCTGTAATATTCACAAAAAACATCAGCTGATAACAGGGCTAACATTGAATAAAAACACCAACGGGTGACAGCAACGGCGACACCCGTTTGTATCACCTGCATATCCACCGAGTCCACCAAAATCACCAGGTTTTCCTGGTTTACCAGATGCTCCTTTGTAGAAACAATAAGCTTCTCTTGAACTTATTGTAAATATTGCCCAATAATATGAAAAAAAAATACAATTTTCTTGTCCTTTTTCAGTTTCAATATAATAACATTCTTGTCCATGACTCCGAAACGTTTCTTCTCATTTTTCATTTTTTGTAATCGTTGGATTTTCTTTTATATAAGCTATAATATTTTTTACATTCCCCACTGATTGTCCACCGGTCGTTTTTGCGGTTGGTGGAAAATTTCTTTTAAATTCTCCCATTTCTAATCCATGATCATCTGCACCTTTTTCACCATCCACACCATCATCACCATGTTGTCCATAACTCCCATTTCTACCATTTGCTTTTATTTCTAAATTATTTTCATTTTCAATTGTTTTAGATATAATTGTTATATTTCCTCCATTTTCACCTTTTATACCATTTTGACCATGTTTTCCATTTTTATCCGATTCACTTCCATATTCTTTACCATTTTTTTGCTTTTGATGCTTATTTTCTGATTGATCGTTTAATCCTGAAACATCAATTATTCTCTTGTCTATAATAATTATTTGTTTTGCACAAATTGCCATATTTTTTTCACCCCATATATCACAAACACTAAACGAATTTTCTGATGCCATTAACCAAACTTCAACTGAATTTTTTAATTTTTCTTCCAATGTTGTCAATATGTAATTCAATGAAATATAAACCCATTTTACTATACCATTATATTTTCTTAACAGTTATGATAGTTTGAAATTAGAATATGAAGAAAATGATTTACATTGTTTCTGTTATAAACTTATTGAGAGAAAAACATTATTATCTGTTGATTTTATATTTTTTACTATTACTAATGAAAGTACGGAAATACTAAACAGATTATACACTACATTGATTGAATTTAATAATTATAGTGAGAAATCTATTGCAATAGTTGAAGTTATAAATACTCGTTGTTTAGCTATACGAAAATAAAATTATGAATATTCATTAAAAGGAAAATAAATGAATGGTTATAAATGGATAGGGTTAAATTGGTGTGATTTAGATTCTTTTTTTCTTAGTTTGCAAGTTTAAAGTAGTTCCGATTTCGTCACTAGTAAATAAATAACACGAATCACGGAAATTCGCGCCGTCCTTTGACTGTATGT
>CAJNOQ010004151.1:0-18228 GCA_905250885.1 Didymodactylos carnosus | reverse complement strand
CTGAGAGTGTCAACAAGAGCTATTGCCACTCTCTGAGAGTGTCAACAAGGGCTATTGCCACTCTCTGAGAGTGTCAACAAGGGCTATTGCCACTCTCTGAGAGTGTCAACAAGGGCTATTGCCACTCCCTGGGCGGGTCAACAAGGAGCTATTGCCACTCCCTTGCCGTGTCTATGAAGACATAGTGCCTTGTTTCTCACACTAATTCCAACTGGTACATACGTGCAGGAGTCAAAAGTTGAATTCAACTATTAATAGTTGAAAAATTATTTCAGTTATTGAACTAGTCACTTATTCAACTATTCATTCAGCTCGTTACTTCTGAAAATGAATAAAATAGAAACTATTCGACTTTTCAAATATTCAGTTGCAAAAAGCGTTCCATACTTATCCAGTTTTGCATCGGAGGTGGTAAATTTTCCACTTGAACACGAATGAGGCAGGAGGTCGGGGCGGAGGGGAGTAGGGGTGGTGAGAGTGAATGTAGAATTGAATTAACACTTGAATAATTGAATAGCTGAATAGTTGGAATAGTTGAATTGAACTTTTGACTTCTACACTACTCAACTAGTAATATTTATTAATATTATATATATAGTATTTATATTAATATTTATTTTTTAAGGAAAACTGTATAGTGAAAAAGTAGCGAAGAGAAAAGACGGATGGCTTTCGAATTGTTTTCCAAAGTCTAGAAGTGAAGCTCTCTGGAAACGTTGAAGAAATAAAGATAAATCATGCCTTTATATAAGAAAATATTTATCGGAAAAAAAATGTTAATCTATGCGGACGGTTATATTTTTTGATAAAAGTTAAATATAGGTATGAATCTCAACAGAGAAGACTATATAAATATCATTTTCTAATGAAGATAAATCTGTAGCCTCATTTTCAAGAATTAGGTATAAAAGAAAATTAGAGAAAAAAAAAAGCAAAATATTATTTATAGTTATACTCAGTTAGTCTGTGAAAATGTATAAAACTGCTTGCTATGAACCTCAAGGAAAATATTCAGAAGATTTCTTCATCTTAGCACCTTGTTGACACTCTCAGAGAGTGGCAATAGCTCTTGTTGACACTCTCAGAGAGTGGCAATAGCTCTTGTTGACACTCTCAGAGAGTGGCAATAGCCCTTGTTGACACTCTCAGAGAGTGGCAATAGCCCTTGTTGACACTCTTAGAGAGTGGCAATAGCTCTTGTTGACACTCTCAGAGAGTGGCAATAGCGCTACCCTTCTCTTTTTCAGCTCTAACAGCCAAAGTAGTTGGTTTTTTGTTATGGGTTATAATATGTATTGATTTTATTCGACAGCTTCGTTGGGTGCTCAATATTTTATAACCATGTTTCGAAATATAAGTTTATTGTTTATCATGCAAGTTATCTTGCAATATGAGCGAAAACGTTGTAAGTGAATTCTGCACGATTATTTTTAAAGTCGGTTAAAGCAACTTTTAAAATTGTCTTGCAGGAATGTGTTGGATAACTTGAATTTTCTTATACCAAGCCTCTAATAAAGAGCGAATGTTTCATCTCATTTTAACATTAGTACCAAATCCATCTTCAGGTTATTCCGGCCTGAGGGTGTGGTGTGGGTGAACCTACCCGCACCTCACCTTCACCCCCACACCACACCCTCAGGCCGCAATAACCTGAAGATGGATTTGGCGCACTTTTTTGGGTGTTCTTACCCTTTCTTCTTTGTGTTCGTGGATGTTCGTGAATGTTCTTTGGGTGTTCGTAGGTGTTCGTGGATGTTCGTGGGCGTTCATTCAAAATATATGTTTAAAAAGACTATAAAAAGTTTTTTGGGTGTTCGTTAGACGTTGCTACACTCAGCTCGACGAGCTATCGATTGGCTAACTCAGATTTTAATTTGGGGTTGTTCGTGGCTGTTCGTAGCTGTTCCCGTCTTTTAGCAATACCCACATTTTCCCATAGAGCAGGTGGACATCTGATTTTTTGAGTTAGATACATTATATGGTCTTACTATGTGTCAGATATTAGCAGAAGTAAAAAGGGTCGAATTCGAAAAAAAATTTTTTTCGACAAAAAGTTCCTTAGGGGGGACCTTGCACTGAATTTTTGTCAAAAGATGTTTTATTTGTAAAACTAACTAACTATACATCATTCGACGTAGTTTTTCATGGTGATTTCGCATATGACTTTATGTTATGGAAAAAGTGCTCTTATGGGGAAGAAAAATGCGAATTACCTCGAAAACCCTATGGGTTTTTGTAAAATCAATAACTCGACTTAGAAAAAAAGACGAGAAAGCACGAGATCATCATAAATACACGATAGGCTGAGGAACATTTTCATGTAATTAGAAGGTCTGTTCAGGCTTAGCGCTTTTTAGCGCTGCCACTGCACTGAGGTTGTCTCATGTCGGACCGTAGTAATCTAGACTACGAAACCTTTTTTCGTTTCGTACAAGACGCAAAAGGAGTATCTTCTATTATTAGAAGATGCAATAGGTTGTGCTGATTCCGAATATGTGCTTTGGATAGGGTAATATTGTACGTCTGTACATAGAAATAAGAATCTTTGCAGATGTGTCATATTTAACGGTGTTTTTTGTGAATGTTCGTAAGTTAACTTACTCATCGAAGGAGTTCATTACTAACCGATCATTATATACCATTCGATAGCGCTTTTCAAGGACCACATTTACTACTGTTCGAATTCAAAAAAGCTCACTTGTCAATTTTTGCTCAAATTTTCGCCTGAATGCCCACTGCGCGAACTCCGTCACTCCGAGGACTTTAACCAGAGTGAACGGAGTAGTGGAGTAATTCTCAGTGACGGAGTGGTCCTGGAGTGAATGGAGTCTGATGTTTTACTTTGTTTTTCTCTTAAATTCTGTTTTCATTTGTAGTATTCCTAGGATTAGAAGTATTACGAATTCTAGGAACTATAGGAGGAACTGCTATTATTATCACTTCTTTCAAGAACTGGGATTGTTACAAGAGTGGAAACGCATTTCGGTATGTAACCGATATTTTCGCTACTCTGTCAAGCTGATTCTTTTTATTTTTGCTTAAAAATTCCTTTGAGAACCCCTGAGCATCTTAAAAACCAGCCTTCTAGGAGATCTCCAGAAACCCAAATATATTTTCCTACGCAGAGAACAAAAGGGTTCTGTGTGTGGGAAAAGAACTCCCAGAACAGAACACAACTGCTCCGTCATCGGAGAAATTTCCCCAATGAAAGAACAAGATTGTTCTGTTTTGGGGAACAAAAGGTTCAATTGATATTTGGTAAAAAATTTAATTGGTATTTCGGTATGTGAGTAGTATGAGTACCGCATTTTTTTGGGTATTAGACTGCTTTTCCTCCCGGAATTGTTAGCATTCATTAGTGCTGTGCATACTATTCTTGAGAAGAAAGCCGATCAACAAATGTGAGAGACAAGAGTTATACTACTTGTCACTCCGTCCACTCCAGAGTGAATCGGAGTGAAAGTTCACTTCGCGGAGTATAGAGTACAGTATTTCCTCCTTACCTGAAACACCTTTAAATCATGAAGAATCAGGATAGACGTTGTCGTTTCTTCTCGGTCGCTTTTATGGAGCAGCGTTATGTTCGATGGGAATGAATGTCACTCATTTTGCGCCACCTATAAAAATAATTATCTTTGCAATCGTCCGCACTTTATTAATGAAACTTTCCCAGATTCTAGGAAACTTTTTTGTAATGAATAAGACCTATTAGTTAAACATGATGTTTAACTAATAGGTATTATTCATTACCAAAAATTTCAGGTGAATCCGTCTGGCGCAAAAAATAGTCGATTTTTTCAGCTCTCTGTAACGTGTTATTTGAAAATAACGGAGTCACGATTTGTTGAATTTGTTCATTTCCTCCGGTGAAGTCGAATTGTCTCGAATTCTCAGGGTGTTATATACATAAAATTAGTAGAAAAGAACAATTACTCACTGTAGAATTAACTAGCGACCGATGAGGTGGGCGCTATTCTGTTCAACAGGCGTTTACATCTACATTGGGCTAACAATGACAGAAAGTCGAAATCACCTTCACATTGCTCTATGTTATGTTAAAGCTTGCTGAATAGAATGATGTGCACTTCACCGGTCGTTAGTGTTAGACACATGTCGTAGAAACAGAATCGAGAATGTCCTTGATCATTTGGAAAACACACGAGAGCACGAGTATAACCATAATGTTACTCGTCCGCAGATACTACTGCCCTGACTTACGAGAATGAAAGACTTATCCATTCTGCTCTCTACATTAAATCTATCAACGAATTCTAGGATCAAAGAAATATCATTACCTTGCCAAATGCCTAGATCAAAGATTGTAATTTCCATTTTAATAAACGTTTGTACACAAAATTACAAAATTTAAGTTTTCAGCCTGCATTTATTAATTCTAGTGTTAATAATGATCCAAGTGAAATTAATCTTAGAAATCTCTACAAAAAAACTTCTGCATTAGCATTTATACCACCAACTACTGTGAAATATTTATGGAGTCAAACAATGGATGAATACGATACTATTCATGGAATTACGCCATTTTTTGATTATGTCACTGGAACTTGGATTGAAATTTGATATTTCTTTATGGAATTATTCTGATTTTCCCAGTTGTCGAACGAATAACAGTGTTGAACTTTGGCATTATCGCCTTAACTCATCGCTTAATAATGTTGCTCATCCCAGGTTTTATACATTTATCCAACTAAAATGATCATGCATATAATATAGCCTTGAAAAAAATTTGTACAAAGCAAAATAGTTTACCACCACGTAAGAAATTAGATGTTAATCGTAATCATCGCTCACATAACTTAGAAGATAGATATAGGCTAATTGCAATTTTATTGTACCGTTCAGAAAAAAATGATCGAAAAAAAGTTTACGATTAAACAGATCCAGTTTTACGCTCCATGGTGGTATATGTAAAAATTATTGAAAGTGTGCATCTCGATGAATTTTTCGTCTAAATATAATCGTTACATTTCGCCATTTTCAGCGGTCTTTTCATATCTTTAGTTTAGAATATCGGAATATCATATACAAAATGGGTTATGGCAAGAAATAACAATTAAAAAATGATCAGGTAAAATATACATGCACAACAGACGTGTTTTTTCTTCTATCTAAAAAGCACTATTAAGACACACAGCTATATTTAAATTTTTTAAATTTATATTCAACTTAATTAATTATATCATAATCATGTTCCAAGAAAATACACTATCTACTTCTACTAAATCTGAATCTATTTCTGGTCGATTTACATGTACACCTGATCAATTAAAAGTAATGTTTATTTCAACCTTACAGAATGATTCATCTATTCAAGCCGATGTTTGACAAATATTACATGCAAATGGTAACGATATTGCTGTTAACGCCGAAAAAATAGTAGATATCATGCCAGCTAAATTCCAATCACAATTAGATGAAATCCAAACGTCGATGAATAATCAAAATAAACATTTGGAAGAACTAAATGAATATATTGAAGATCAAGAACGCTACAGTCGATCGTTTTGTTTGCGTTTTGTGCGTTTTCAAGAGGATAAAGGCGAGAATACAACAGTGACATTGGTTAACTTCATACGTGATATTCTACAGGGTGATTTTGACGTAAATGAAATTGAAAATTTGCATCAAATCGGTAAATTTACAAAAGGAAAACATCGAGCAATAACAGCAAGATTTTATTCGAAGCCCATACATAATGAAGTTTTGCAGTCATTATATCGTCTTAAACAAACAAAATCAAGTATGCGACGACTTAACCAAAATATCATTGGCGTTATTACAATTAGAGCGTTCTAAATTAGTGGGATCAGAAAAAAAGGGCTTGTATTTAATTGCTCAGTATTTTTTACTCTATAAAAAATTAGTTTTAGTATAGTAAATAATTTGAAACGCTCAGTATTTAATTTATTTTTATTCAGTTTCTTATTAATTTATATCAATAAAAATGGTATAATCACAAGTAACAGGAAGTTTCCGTTGCCAATTTCGTTGTCCCTTTTTTGGTTCTTTTCTTGTTTCCATTATTTACAGTTTTATTTGTATTTATCTCCTTGTCAGAAACAGAAGCTGGTACTTCAACCATTTCCATCATCGTTGCCATTTTTAAACCAAACTAGTAATAATATATTACAACTTTTTGAAAATTTTTATCGTTTGTATAAACATCATGACTAGTTACTGATGCGAGTGAAACAGAAGAATGGTTATCCACGATTTAAACAGTTTATTTTATTTTGAGACTTGTAGACATAGTTTACTTTTGTTTTTTGAGAAAGTCCAGATATTTCATAGAGACCAACTCAGACATATAACACAACAAAGTTTTGAGAGGTTTTCCTTCAGATTTTAATAATAGACCAGAAAAATCATTTTGATGTATGGCTTTGCTAAGTTATGCAGAAAAGATGAGCCGAATTGAATAAACTACCATGCCAATCAGAGTCGACCATGACCGTGCTCTCTTAACAACAAACTTAAACAAAGGTATTCAACAATTATTAGAGCAAAAAGGCTTTTTATCAAGGGTGGTTGCCCAATTTCTAAAGTCCGTGTGAACTTTTCATCCAACAAAGAATTATCTGAAATACTCAAAATGGAACATATATTATTGGATGATGAATACACGTCGTACCAAATTTAACCATATGTGCCACCAATTCGTATTTTACGTTGTTATATTTGTCAAACATATGAAGATCACATAGCTGCCTACTGTTCAAATAAAGAAAACCCCATATGCTTCAAATGTGGACAGAATCATGTTTATGATCGTAATTGTCAAAATGAAATACGATGTACACATTGTCAAGAGGGGCATATGGCAGGTAATCCGAGTTGTCCGGTAAAAATTGAAAGACGCCAAATAAAGATTCAACAAAACAAACCCTCGAATGATAATCAGTCTTCAGCACGACAACAGCAGGATGTTTGGGCTAATAGGCCAGGTCGATTGCTTTTTGGTAATGCCTGAATGATAATACTAATTATGGGAAAGAAGAAAGGGATATGATTGAAAAAATAAACGATACAACGATGGCAATTATGCAGAATCAGAAAGATCTTCATGAGCAATTCATGACGTTGAATGAAAAAATCAAAAATCATGTGAACGAAATTGTGACCATAAAATTCCTTGCTAATGATATTCTATGTCCATTGACTAGAGAAATTTCGAATATTATATATGGTCAAGTCAAAAGTCGAAATGAACAAAAAATAACTCCACTATACAATAAAATAATGAACTATATGGAGAAAAATGCCATTAGTCAACTTGGTAACGGTAATGATGACATGAATGTACAGCAATACTGTGAACGATCAAATGATGAAAATATTAATTCATTAGCAACATGAATCCGGATGCTAAAGAATTTAAACCACTCCAGAATAAACCACTAGTAATTCAAGCGGATCATTTATCAAATAATCAAGAAAAAATTTTTCAA
Organism: Didymodactylos carnosus; assembly: GCA_905250885.1. Lineage (NCBI taxonomy): Eukaryota > Metazoa > Rotifera > Eurotatoria > Philodinida > Philodinidae > Didymodactylos > Didymodactylos carnosus. Next base: position 10,762 of record CAJNOQ010004151.1, on the reverse strand, counting down.
AAACGTATTTTTGAATGGACTTCAGCGGGCACATTGAATGATGTGTTGGATAAGTGGGATGAAAGGAGAAAACGTACACTAGATATGGTGAACATAAAGAGTGATGTATCTGTGATGTTGTTAAATGTGAGCAGTTTAAATGCACATCTGTTTAATGTTTTTGATTTCTTGAATTCTATACACACTTCGAGTTGCGAACAAATTGAGAACTGCGTTTTATGCACCTGAGTAAGTGATTTTCTCCAGTTTGTTAGTAACTCATTTATTTGCTGAGAAACCCGCTCTTAAGCATCTGAGTAACTAACACTTTTTTCTGAGTAACTCAGTTACTTAGAAAAAAATTTTAGTCAAAAACTGCGTTGCTTAATAAAAGACTTTAGTTACTAACTCCACACCAAAATTATTATCTAAAACACTGTCCTAAAACCAAGGGGAAAATACCGTACCACAGTGGATATTTTTCCATAGAGCAGGTGGACATCTGATTTTTTGAGTTAGATACCTAATATGGTCTTACTATGTGTCAGATATTAGCAGAAGTAAAAAAGGTCGAATTCGAAAAAAATTTTTTTCGACAAAAAGTTCCTTAGTGGGGGACTCTTGCCTTGAATTTTTGTCAAAAAATGTTTAATGTGTTTGATTTCTTGAATTCTATACACACTTCGATCATCGTCTTAAACGGTACTCGTCATGACAATGTCACTGTAAAATTGTTTTCTAAGCATTTTCGCAATGATCATGTTTTCGCTCAAAAGAGTACCAATACGTTTGGCGGGGTGTTAATAGCAGTTCATCGTTCTATTGCTGTACAACGGGTTTCAAATTTCGATAAATTTTTGAATGTTATTGTTTCGGATATAGGATGATCTTCCGATAAGTTTCAATTAGTGACGTGTTACTCTCCGCCAAGTGAGACCCTTCCAATTTCTTTTTAATTAAGTTTTGCAACGTAACCCTAAAACTGTCTTTCTCTGCGACTTAAATGCAAATCACTCTTCTTGGTCTAAATGTGTTGATAACCAAAAAGGTCGTGTACTTGCTAACTGGCTTTCTGTTAACTCTTTTGAAATTATTAATAAACATATTCCAATTTCTACTAGATCAAATGGAACGATAGATGTTATCTTTGTACCTTCTTCCATGTTTTCGTCTTCTTTCTCAGTTCTTTCCTCTATAGGTAGCAATCATTCCTGTTTTATGGACATCAGGATTAGAATTATTTAAGAAAGATAGATTTTATCCGGTGAAGCGAACGTACTGGTCGTTGTCTGAACTTTTTCTTACTTTTACCTCGACGTTTTGGAATAACCTGTGCTCGAAAATGGTAGATAAGGTTAACGTTTTTTAGTTATATGAACGCTTTCTGCTTTAGCCTCGTCACGTTTAACTTTTGTTTCTTATTGTAATGCGTATAGGCCGTCTATACCTCCTCACGTCGTAAATCTTATAAAAGAAAAACAAATTTATTTAAGTTTAGCTCGAAGAACAAAACATCCGTTTTTCATCAGTCAGTTAAGAATATATATTAAGGCGATGAAGAGAGAACTATTTATTCATAGAAGAAAATCGTGGAGGGATTATTGTAAAACACTTAACGATTATAATATAAAATGTTTTTGTAAAAAAGTAAAACGGCATTTCTCCGCCTCGTCACACCTATTCAAGATTTCTTATTAAATGATGGGGTCATTACCTCGTATAAGGAGATGTGTGAGTTAGCAAAAAATTTCTATGAAGAGCAATTTTCTACTCGTGTTGACACTGGCTACATCCATTTTCTTCCTGTAATTCTGTAATATTTCATCTGTATCTTCATCTATCGTTTCCTTAAAAGCCGGTATATTGTTGGAAATAGATTTCATACTAATCAAGCTATTGGCAATTTGACTGGCATCAGATGCTTCATTAGCTAACTTCTGCAGAACTGCTACTTTCCCAAACACTCTTCGTTCCATATTTTCCTTTAATTCTCCGGCATCGATGTTTGGAGCATTTACATACTTCTCAAAACACAGCAAGTTATCATAATATAGTCTAAACTGATCATAATCTCTTATTGTCAATCTGACTCGTTCCATGATGTCTACAGCAGCTGAAGCCATTCGCTCGATCTTCTTTTTTAGTGCTTCTGTACATTCCTGATTAGTTGTATTTACATTGATAATGTCACTATTAATATGCTCTTTTAGTTCTCTTATTTGGTCCATAGCTGTTAATTTAGCTCCTAAGTTTTGATAAAATTCATCTTGATGCTTCCTTACATCAGCATTAGTAAGTTCGCAATTAATAATTTCATTCTTTATGTTTCCTAATTTAGTAGATACTGCGCTTACCATTTCCGGATAAGATCTGCCCCATTCCCCAGGTTTCATCAGAGAACTTATTGAATCATCGCAGCAGGTATGAACTTCACTATAATGTGTTATTTTTTTCGGAAGACAACTCCACTTTTTTACGGTGTTTAGTGCTTCATGAATCTCTGAAATATCCATTTTACTCAAACCATCACGGTATCTTTTGTGATTTTCTTCGAAATACTGATATAATCTAGCACATAGTTAATTAGATTTTTGATCAATATTGCCAGCAAGCAAGGCTTGTGCATTTTCCCTAAGCTCAGATTTGAAATTCATATAAGCTACGAAAACATCAAAACTTTTTTCAACAACTTCTGTACTTTCTACAGTCATAATACTCATAAGACATTCATGCAGTTTATTAAACGTCCTAGCAAGTCGATTCTGAACTTCTATGTATAGTCCATCAATTTCCGAAATACTTTTTCCTAATACTTCTTTGTATTCAAAAACTTTTTTGGCTTCATTAAAAACTAATTTGATGTTGTCATCAATCACATTGTCTATTTTAGTCTTATACTTTTGAACATCTTTTAAAACTAGTTCACGAGCTAGACCAACAAGACTGTACATACCCTGTTGTATGTATTTCTCCATTAGTTCTCCAAGTACTCTTAAATCTCCGCTTGCAATAGTACTATCCAGCTCACTTTTATAATTCTTCTCCTGTTTTTCAACATCCCTTTTTGAAATTGTCCAAATCGCTTTCAAGTACTTTTTTTAAATCTTCTGGTAAAGACCACAAAGCAGCTTCGTACTTTCGAATAACGTCATTTTGTCTGATTGGTTTAGCTTCTGTAGCATCTTTTAGGAATTCTCTGAATTTCTCTGTACATTCATTTCTTACTTTATTCCAAGATTCATTGTATCTTAAGTTGTGACAAGCAACTTGTTGAAGTTTATCTAAAATTTCCTTTGGTGGATTAAATCTAAAATCATGAATAGACATCTGCTTGTATCGTTCTACTACTTCATCAACGATTTTGTTTAAACTATTTTGTAATTGCTCAACTCTTTTCGTTACTTCTTCGGTTGTACAATAAGTGCCCAAAAGATGACGAATTTGAATAATATATTCCATTCGTTTTTCTGCTTCATAAAAATTATTAGTATTCACTAATGCTTCTATGCTGTCTAAGAAACGCATTATTTTCCCACATAAGATAGATTCAATTTGTTCAACACATGTGTTAAGTCTTTCCTGAGTAGTTTGATCAAGATAATCTGAGACAAATCTTTTGGCATTTTTAATTTTTTTAAGATCATCAACGATGGATTTGACTGTTTCTTTTTCCATGTTATTATCAAGCATTATTGCTTTAGTTTCGACTTCTTCAATACGATCAGTCACAGAAACAGAAAGTGAATGTTTCATTTGATCGAGGGCTCGTTGGTTACTAGGATCATCATCTTGATGTGACATTTCACTTGCAACGTTAGCATAGTCATGATATTCAATGTATTTCATTATCTGTTTATGGACTTCGCGAAATTCCTGGTAAAACATGTCTTGATATTCACGATATACATCAAGATATTTTTTATCTTTATCTAAAAACATATCTAACTGACTTAATGACTTTGCAACACCAAGTTTGCATTTTAATTGTTGATTTTGATGGGTAGTAGCGTACTGCTTCATTTGATCATTCAGTTCAATTAAATTATCTGATAATAACTTTTGCCATTTCTTTATAATTTCTGGGCCTGTAATAAGTGTAAACACATTGGGACATTTTTTCTCCAACTCATGGATTTCCTGCAAGCGACCTGTCAACAGTTGAGCATAATTAAACATTTGTTCGCTCCTTATTTCTCTTTGATGCGCACTAGTAATTCGATGAAAACAACGTTCCATTTCGGTTTGAACAAACTTACTATATCTGTCCATAAAATCCATCAAAAGTTTCCACGCAGTGTATGCCTCATCTTTGATTGCTGGAACTTTTCTACAGATTCTTGTCTCTTAAGTTTTATTTTCTTCTCCAATATTTCTATGTTTTCATATCCATTCTCGCGTAAGAATGCCTGCATTCCCTGTGATGCGCTTCCATTTATTAGCAATTTATCGTACTCTTGCTTGATTATGGTCAATTTCCCTAAAGTTTTCTCATATTTTTCCATCTTTTCACGAAGATTTTGTTTGAGTTGTGATAACTTCTCTTGTTTTTCTGTCACACAGTGGTCGAGAGCTCGAATATTCTCATGCCCACTATCTTTTATAAGCTGGTAAGCTTCCTCCTTTGAGGATTTTGCAACCAATTCAGCATATCTTCTAGCAGTTTGTCGTAAGTTTTCCAGATCAAGTTCACTTATTTCTCGACCGCTCTTAAGCAAATTGCTTTCATTTTCAATACGACTTATCTCATTCTCTAATGCTTCTACATTTTGATATCCATTTTTGCTCAAATATAATTGAGCTGGATGTAGATTATCATACTTTGCCTTATCTTCTTCAAGTTTTCGCAAAATTTCTTTCTGCTTGTATAAACTTTCCTTTTCCACATTAAATGTTTCGTTGATATGTATAAACACACTATGTGCTGCTTGCTCTAACTGACAATGAATGTTTTTTCTGCATTGGATAAATTCAGGAATAATTTTTTCAATAGGTTGCATAGAATCTATTTGATCTATTAGTTTTATGGCAACCTCAGTATTGCTATAATGTGCGAGATCTAAATCCATTTCCATTATGTTTCTTTCTAAGTTTTGAGCATATTGAATCATTTCATCGGCAATATTTTTCATCACATCTGTACACGCACCAGGACGAATAGCATTCATCCATTCAGCATCTTTCAGACCAGATAAACAATGAAAAAGTTTCGCATAGTTGACTTTTTCTGTCTGTTGACGAAAAGATCCTAAAATTTGTTCAGTATCTCTTCTTAATTGCTGCATGTAGCCCACCAAGCATTCTATAGTACAATGATAGGAGTCAGCTGTTCTATACTCAACGCCTGTAATCATTCTAATATCATTCATTTCTTTCACAAATTTTTCTATTTCTTTAAATGAATTTTCTTTCTCTCTCTCAAATAAACTTTTTATTTTCTTGCTAACTTGTTCAAAATAGTCGACAATCTTGGACAACAATGACTCATAAATGATCTTAATATCTTGTATGTGGACATGATCTTGCAATGGTCCTGTATCCTTGGCAGATTCTAGTATAGATACACAATTTTTTAACGTTGTTACATCATTCGCATCAAGTCTTGCTTTCTTCAGTAATGGACTTGCACTCTCAAAAATGCTTTTTAAATGCATTAAAAGTGAAGAAATAAGACTTTTATACATTTCTTCCATATGATGATGATTTAAATGTTCTCCAATGATGGATACGGCTCGATGTACTTTTGTCATTTTTTCTGCAGCATGACTAAAGTCATTTAATAATATAAAGTGATTAGCTGATTTAACCAATTCAGCGAATCGATCGGATAAAAGGTCACATGTTTCCTTATATTTAGAAATCTCATCTTGAAAACTAGTTGCAAGAAGTTTAATGTTGTCTAAATGAGTTTTTATGGATAAATTGTCTATATCTATATCACGGATATTCTGGAGCATAACATCAACTTTAATTAGTAAATTTTGAATCAATGCACTACTTTGTACCGTGTTTGTTCCTAAGTGGACTTCTCTTAAGATTTCAGCTGCGCCAATGTAATCCATGGATATTTGATATTGTTTTACATCTTCAATACTCAATGCATTTTGGTTTTCTAGGTATCGATTAAACAAAGAAATTGTTTCTGAAAATCTTTCATTAATATACTGACGAACAAAACGAATACACTCATCATAGACTTCTTGGATGAATTCTTGTTTAATTATACCCTGTAATTCTTTCAATTCATCCAGTTTATATTTTATTAACGAATAATCTGCTCTCTTAATAGCATGAGTAATAACTAGATACTGTTTTCGTAATTGTTCTTGTATTTTTGTTTTTGAATCTTCAGTAATGAAAAAGTGAAATACTTCATCCGGATGATTGATCGCTGCAGTTTTCATCAACTTTCTCAAAAAGACACGCAGTAATTCATCTCCAAGTGGATCGATCACAGTTGCACCGGATTCAGTTTGTTCTGCCATATCTCCTAACAGTAGGCAAAAAGCAGTATTTGATTTTTCACTTTCGGAGAGAGTATGTAAAATACTTATCAATGAGGCATGAATACTATGCCTTTCATGCTCTGGATATTTTGTGAATCCATAAGAAAACAAACCGATATGGTCTTGGATACCACGAATCAATCTTACTAATGTATGTGCTGATTCCTTTAGACCAGTCAATCTGTCACCAATGCTCTTATAACTTACTAACAATAATGGTCTTACACTTTTACATTTCTTTATTGCTCTTATAATACCTATGCCATTAGCGATGTCTACTTCAGGGCCACTTGTATCCAAAAATCCTGGAGTATCACAGAGGATAATCCCACCATTTTGCTGCATGCCTATATCCATAAAATTTATGGGCACAGCGGTAATATATCTTGTTTCTGATAGAGGATGTGGACTTGTTGTAACATTTTTTAATGCTAGATTTCTCACTTCAATTGGAGCAATATGAGGTAATTGATTCACCTTTGTCGCTGCCATTTTAGATCCTGCCAGAAAATGAATAGTTGTTGATTTGCCTGTTCCAGTTCCTCCTAATAAAAGGATAATATCTTGTTCCTTTATCAATTCTGCACATTCATCTGTTTTCTTGGTCAATCGTAACATCTCTTGAATATTAAATGGTCTTAATTCTTTTAAAAGTATTTCTAAATTAGATTTCACCTTGTCCCAATTTGGAATTTTGGCATTTGCTATGGTTTGTTCAACAATGCTTTTAATTTTCTCGGATTCTTGTTCTTCTATTTTTAATTGTTCTTTTAGGTTTTTAAACTCTTCTTGAATTTTTTCTTCTATTTGATCAGGTACTTGAATAGTTTTATCTGAAAGTATCGATTCATCTGCTAGTTTCAATAAAATATAATAGATGAGACGAATTATGTTTCTTTCACTACAAGGTGGCATTGACGAAACGTCATTATACATGTTAATTATAGTATCTTTTTTCTTTTGATTTAATTCAGAGAAAGGTTTTCTCTCAGTAGATTTTATGAATTTCGTATTTTCAGGTATTAATTGCGATTGCCGTAATTCGTTTTCTTTAGACAATTCTACATTCTGAATGTCATGATTAGCCAAATCATCTACTGGCTCTTTGTCCAATGTTTGATACTCATTATTTGAATCAACATGTTTTAAAACTTCAATTTGATCGCCTAATGATTGTAACTGTTCTAATTCTGTCAAATATAGTCTTTCTTTTTCAGCCTCTTCCATTCTTTCTTCGTCTTGGTACTCGTTTATTCGCTGTTTTATGCGAATTATTTTTTCTGGCAACTTTGTCACATCTTGAATTTTACATCTATTCAAGCCAGTAGTCAACTTCTGCTCTAAGTCGTGAAGTCTTGTTCTGCTACTATCCTTCGAAATAGGTGCATCTGATTTTAGAGCGCGTATTTCTTGATCCAGTAATTGTAACTGTTCTAATTCCGACAAATATTTATCTTCTTTTTCGGCCTCTTCCATTCTTTCTTCTTCTCGGTACTCCTTTATTCGCTCTTTTATTTTGATTATATTTTCTGACAACTTTATCACATTTGGAATTTTCAATTTGATCAAGCCACTACTCAATTTTTGCTCTGATTCACGAAGTTTTATTCCGTCACTATCCTTGGAAATGGATATATCTGATTTCAGACTGCGTATTTCTTGATCCAGTGATTGTAACTGTTCTAATTCCGACAAATATTTATCTTCGTTTTCGGCCTCTTCCATTCTTTCTTCTTCTCGGTACTCCTTTATTCGCTCTTTTATTTTGATTATATTTTCTGACAACTTTATCACATTTGAAATTTTCAATTTGATCAAGCCACTACTCAATTTTTGCTCTAATTCGTGAAGCTTTGCCCGATTATCGTCTTTGGGAATGACTGCATCTGATTTTAGAGTATGTATTTTAATCCCATCCAACTGTAACTGCCCTACTCCTGACAAATCTTTACTTTCTGTTTGCAAATGATCTAAAAGACTTACAGTCGTTGATCGATTGTCTTGCTGACGAATATAAAAGACATTATAAAATTCTAAGTTATAAGTTCTTAGACATTCTACATGTAATCGGCGAAGCTCTTCAGTATTGATTTTTGGAAGTTCTAAATTTTGTGCAGCTATTATTAAGTTTTCAATAGTATAAGCTCCACAACTTGTAAGATCGTCTTGCTTTAACAAATCTCTTGTTTGAAAAATGCTATCTTGGTAAACTTCAGTCAATTGCTCTTGTAATGTCTGCGGAATAATATTAGTATCATTTAATGAATTAATATATTCAGCACGCTTAATCTGTCCATCTGCCTGAAATTCTATTAAAATTCCAATCCAATGATAGTCTCCTAAATTACAAGGGATAAGCGAAATGTGTTCTCCTTTATCAACATTTCTTTCTTGCTGTAATCGTTGTTCTAATTGACCCTCGGCGATATTATCAATAACACCTAGTACAGAAATTGTTTTTGAGAATCGTTGAGAAAACTCTTGAGATAATTGTATCAATCTACCCGATAAAATTTCTTGGATATCATTAGCTTCATATTGGTAGTTCATATTAATTTGTAAATCTTCCGGATGTTCCTGTAAAATTCCTTGAAAACTTGCCTCTTTTCGACTAAACATATTCTATTTCCTTGTTTGCTTATATGGACGTCATAAATATTCCAATCAAAAGAATCTTCTTAAAGCAAACCTGAATAGAACGATACCTGTATAACAATTTAGAAGACTTACACTTCGTTATTGAAATAAAACTGATTTGTCTTTCTCAAAGTATTTTCAAAATCCATACATATTTGAAAAATAAAATGCAAGAAAAGCCATGGCATGGCCCGCTATTCTATTCCTCATTCCAGTTATAGCTATTAGAAGCTGACTATGACTATTGGTGATTCATCACCCTTTGTTGATTGTAGTTCACGCCTGAAACTTTTTCAGATGCAATTGTGATAGAGATCAAAAGCCGCAGGGATAGAGGTATTGATGAAGACATGAGTAACGATAATAGTGAGAGTGAGGGTTAGATACAAACCTCGTTTCGAATAATAATAACGAGGTAGAGGGTCTAGAAGTTATTCTTTTAACTAGAGCTAACGAGGGAATCTTTCAAAAATAATTCATAACTCACTTAAAGTAGATCAGAACCAGTTGAGGGATTCATCATATGATTAATTTTGTCCGCTAAGCGAGCTAATACCATTTTTCTATTCATTTTTCAACACTGAATAAGAAAAAAATAGTTTGAAAAGTTCCCGTCGTAAAAACGAAAATTCAAAATGTGTCACCCAGAAAGGAGTTTTCGATTTTCAAGATCCTTTGAATTTTTCCGCTTTTCGACATGAAAAATTAGTTCTGAAAAATTAAAAGTTACATATTCTGAATCAGTGTAATTCTCTATTGAATGATGTATAATAAAGCCGAAAAGAAAAGGGCGGGGTCGATTATTTGATGGAATCGGCCCCTGCTTGAATTCCATCGACACCTTCATGTTTAGATGCAGAATGAACAGGAGAACATTTCTAACCTCTCGGCAGACCCTAGAAGTGGGTGACTCTTCAACGGTGACGAGCCTATGATCAAGGTTTCTCAACTCGCCACTACGATAGATATCCCATTCAATAGAGAATTTCACGAGCTTCAAAATGATATATAAATAAGTCGTTTAGAAATATGCCCTCATGGGTCAGTAGTTGAAATACTTATCCGATATAATGATTTTGACCTATCTTAGTACTTTCAACACTCCGTTAGTCGTTTTTCTGTCATAATGAAACTTATGTATTGTTCGAAAACATACCATTGGATAGCCCTTCAAATTCTCTATAAAGTGAGCCGTGTGGTCACAGTATCCAGACAGGTGGGGTCAGTCATTAAAGATATGGAACAGAAGCTTTTGGATGATATCTAAGCACTACACTGTGTCATAATCACAAGAACTCTCTTGTTTTAGACCTTTGAGTGAAAGCTGGAACTAATCTGAATAATGTTTTGAATTTTGCAAACCATATAGCCGGATAAAGTCAAACATTCTGAGCAAAATAAGACGTCTCCCTGCATGCTATAGTGCTTTTTCACCCGAATATTTTGATAACTTTCACGCCCCTTGTGGGTAGAGATAAATCGCCTGCAATTGCGCGAAAACGCGCTATAGTATACCGGAAGACGTCTTATTTTGCTCAGAATGTTTCGCTCTATTCGGCTATATGATTTGCAAAATTTTCTCACTAACAACTAAGCACTGGAGTTTTCAGCGGTCAGGTTTTCTAAAAGCTCTTTTATCAAGT